>PVIA01003190.1:0-178556 GCA_004024845.1 Tonatia bakeri | reverse complement strand
TCTTCTCTTCTCTTCTCTTCTCTTCTCTTCTCTTCTCTTCTCTTCTCTTCTCTTCTCTTCTCTCTTCTCTTCTTTTCTCTTTCTTTTTTCTTACTTCTAAGTAAAGCCAGCTGGCAGATTCCAAGATAAGTTGGCTACAATCTCTGCCCTGATTTCAACAAGGTCACCTTGTGAGGGGAGATAGAGGAGGGGGAATGAGACAGACAGTATAGTGAATTATATAATATTAGGTTGGCCAAAAGGTTCACTTGGCTTTTCCTATGAGATAGCTCTAGTAATGCTAAGTTGTCTTTAACTTCATTTGAAGCAATTTTGTTAGATTGTATTGCGACAGCTGATATAACAATGTGTATCTTTTAAAAACTTATCGAAATTGCTGAATATTTGTGTAGCCATTTTAATATTGAAGAAGGAAGAGAATATGCAACACTTTCAGCATATTGTGCTCTATTATTTCAAGAAAGGTAAAAATGCTACAGAAATGCATAAAGAAATTTGTGCAGTATATGGAGAAGGTGTTGTGACTGATCAAATGTGTCAAAAGTGGTTTGTGAAATTTCATGCTGGAGATTTCTTGCTGGGTGATGCTTCACTGGTTGATCACTATCAACCGGTTGAAGTTGATAGTGATCAAACTGAGACACTAATTGAGAATAATCAGTATTATACTAGGCAGGAGACAGCTGGCAAGCTCAAAATATCCAAATCGATAAAGTTATTGGTAAGAATGAAAAATATGTATTTTACTTTATGGAAAAAAACATATGGACTTTTTGGCCAACACAATACCTGTATATACATAGAAGACACTTTGGAAATATAAAAACGATCATGACTATTTTAAGAGAAACACATAGAAACTATTATGTAAAGTCCTTAGTGTTACGGTAATGTTAGCATAGTGCTAAATACTGATACAGCTACAGAAGGATTAATTCTTCCTGGTGGTTTTAAGAAAAACTCATTGAACAGGGGATGTTTGAGAGATCTTAAAGTATGAAATTTTTTCCAGGCAAAGAATGAAGTTAAGGAACCAAGAACAAGGATGAGGATGCTGTGCCCTTGATCTTTCACAGAAAGATTCTCAGGCTAGAAGTATAATCTACTCAACCAGAGAAAGGCTCTCAAACTGTAGACTCAACCACACCCTTCTCTTTCAATTATTATTAAAATGATCCAATGTAAGAAGTTTTCCAGCTTCTGTGACAGTTAAGCTTACTTATGATGGTGGGTTTCTTTGTACAAGTATGTTTTGTTGTGGTGTTTACATCTACAGATAAAGCACAGGAGAGACTACTGGAGCTGTAATTTCTCCAGTGGTAATTGGAGAGAACTCTCTATGTCTCTGGTAGTTGAAAGGATCAGACGTGAGGTGCATGGATGTATGTGTCTGCCTAAGGGGTAAGGTATGCATAGGCATCAGAGCCTGGGCAAGGCCAAGATACTGGGAAGAGGCTGTGATTCCTGCTTGCCTTCAGGCTTCTTCAACCACCTTTTGTTTGGGTCCCTGTAGAAAGACTGCACTGTCCTGTTATTTATTGGGTTAGCCAAAAAGTCTGTATGTTTTTTTCCATAAAGTAAAAGGCACATTTTTCATTTTCACCAATAACTTCATTAATTTGGATATTTTGAGTATGTTGACTCCCTCCCACATGGTATAACATTAATGGTTCTCAATTAATGTCTGAATTGATTACTATCAACTTAAACGGGTATGCCTGACTGTGGAGCATCATCCAGCAAAAAATCTTCAGCATGAAACTTCACAAACCACTTTTGACATGTTTGATCAGTTGCATCACCTTCTCCATAATACTGCACAAATCTTTTTTTGTATTTCAGTTGCATTTTTACCTTTCTTGCAGCATTAAAGCATAATATACCAAAGTGTTGCACATTCTCTTCCTTCTTCAATATTAAGATGGCTACACAAATATACAACAATTTTGATATGTGTTTTTAAAAAATGCGTGTTGCCATGATAGCTGTCACGATACAATCTAATAAAATAGTTTCAAATGAAATTAAAAGCAACTAGGCACTACTAGAGCTATCTTACAGAAAAAACTAAGTGAATTTTTTGGCCAACCCAATAGCTAATAGCCTTTGGGAGATCTAGCCTCAGCCAGGTTCACTTCTTATGAACAGAAGACCACATTGCATGTGAAGATGTTCTGGCTCTCATGGTAAGACAAGTAAATGAGACCATCTTCATCAGTAGATCAGAATTTAGTTTTCAAGTTATTTTCTCTGGTTTACAGTATAGAATATGTCTAGTTGGTTTGCTGTTGCTTCTCAACAGTTGCCCTATGGTAGAAAAAGTCAGTCACAGCATGTACCCAAAACTGTAGAAATGTCAGCATTTGCCACACTCATATTAATTCCAATAGTGGTGATTCAGAAATGTGTAGTGCATATACACCATCTAGGTCTTAAACATTTATGAAACTTAAAAGTTACAAAAACAATTTTTTAGTATAAAGGTTAAAAACCTACTACTCTAAAATTTCATAAACTAAATTTTAAGCCTTCATTTTTTAATTTGCACATTATTCTATTACTAAAAGGACACAAAATTGTATTATTATTATTTGCTCCTTTTTACTGAATTCATTGAGGTGACACTGGTTAACAAAATTATACTGGTTTCAGGTGTACAATTCTACAACACACCATCTGTACACTGTATTGTGAATTCACCACCTGATTACCTACTCTGTAAAAAACACTATGTTAGGCACTATGGAGGAAAAAAGAATTCCAGGAATTGTGAGATTCATAAGTATTTTTTCTATGTTCTGTTTTTGCCACATATTGAATGGTAATTTTTCACTGAGAGATAAGAATCGAAAGAAAGAGTAAGGAAATCTCAAATAAGCTCAGTCTGCCTTTGCCCAGTGAAATGGCCTATAGAGGGGAGCAGAACTTGGGAGGAGATCATAAAGCAATGATTGAAAAAAAATGGTGCCTTAGAATTAGAAAAACAACTTTTCCACTTTCTTTCCCCCTTAACATGTCTCCCAAGCTTGGTGTAATGCTAGAGTGATTTGGGATAATTTAGTCTAAAAGCTCTGGGCTTGTAGCTGTGGTTCTTATACTAATTAGTTGTATCTTAGTTTATTAATTGATAAGTGAGAGACTGATTGGTTTATCCTTAACCTTGAGGCCTTAAAGATTATCTAGCCTTTATATGTTTATAATGAAGACTTAGGCCCCTGAGAACTAGAATCATATCTGCTTTGATCACCATGGTACAGAGTGGGGCAAAAGCAGGTTTACAGTTGTGACTATGTGAAACACAGAGCTTATCCTTGTATTATTATATTAATTACTGTATTACTTTCCATATGGATAACTGTAAACTTACTTTATCCCAACCTGGTATAACATGTACTTAGTACAATTCTGGGCATACATGTTTGGTCCAGGCCACTGCATTAAAGAGATTATCTCAATAAATTGAGTCATATAAATTTTTTGATTTCCCAGTGCCTATAAAGGTTTTGTTTCTCCCCTTCTATAGTCTATTAAGTATGAGACAGCATTATATCTAAGAAAACAATGTGCATACCTTAATTAAAAATACTCAATTGATAAAACTGCCAACTATCATCTGAGCCTTAGTCATAATCTTTTTGCTGATGGAGGGTTCTGCCTTAATGGTGATGGCTCTTGACTGATCAAGGTGGTTTTGCCACGGGTTGGAGTGGCTGTCTCAATTTATTAATGTTTGCTAGCAATGAAGTTTCCTGCACTGATCGACTCTTCCTTTCACAAAGGATTTCTCTGTTGAATGTGATGCTGTGTCATAGCACTTTACTCACGGGAGAACTTTCAAAATTGGAGTCAGTCTTCTCAAACCCTGCCACTACTCCATCAACTAAGTTTATGTGACAATCTAAGTCATTTGTTTTCATTTCAACAATCTTCAGAGTATTTTCACCAGGAATAGATTCCATTTCAAAATATCACTTTCTTTGATCATCCATAAGAAGCAACTCCCCAAATATTAAAGTTTTACCATAAGAATGCAACAATTCAATTTAATCTTCAGGCTCCACTTCTAATTCTAGTTCTCTTGCTATTTCAATCACATATGGAGTTACTTCATCAACTGAGGTATTGAGATGCTCAAAGTCAGCATCTTATGAGGGTAGGAATCAACTTCTCCCAAACTTCTGTTAATGTTGATATTTTGACCCCTTCCTATAAATCATAAAATTCTTAATGCCATAAAAAATGATGAATCTTTTCCAGAAGGTCTTCAATTGACTTTGCCCAGATCCATCAGAGGAATCACTATGGCAGCAACAGCCTTACAGAATGTGCTTCTCAAATAATGACTTGAAAGTCAAAACTACTCCTTGATCCATGGCTGCAGAATTGATTTTGTGTTAGCAGGCATAAAAACAATTTTAACTGCATTATTCATCTTCATCAGAGCTCTTGGGTTACTAGCCGCATTGTCAATAAGCAGTGTTATTTCGAAAGGAATCTTCCCCCTCCCCTGAGCAGTAGGTCTTGACAGTGAGCTTAAAATATTTACTAAACTATGTGGTAAATAAATACACTGTTAGCCAAGCTTTGTTGTTTCATTTATTGAGTACAGGTAGAGTAGATATAGCATACTTCTTGAGGGTCCTAAGATTTTCACAATGGTAAATGAGCACTGGGTTAATCTTAAAGTCACCAGCTGCATTAGCCCCTAACAAGAGAACCAGCCTGTCCTTTAAAGTTTTGAAGCCAGGCACGAGTTTCTCCTTTCTAGCTATGAAAATCCGAGAAGGCATCTTTTTCCAAAATAAGGCTGTTTCATCTACATTGAAAACCTGTTGTTGATTGTATCCACCTTCATTTATTATCTTAGCTAGATCTTCTGGATAACTTGGTGAAGCTTCCATATCAGTGTCTGTAGCTTTTCTTTACACTTTTTTTGTTAAGGAGATGTCTTCTTTCCTTAACCTCATGAACCAGCTTCTGTTATTTCCAAGCTTTTCTTCTTCAGTTTCCTCACCTCTGTCAGCATTCATACAGTTGAAGAGAGTCAGGGCTTTGCCCTGGATTAGGGTTTGGCTTAAGAGAATGTTGTGGCTGACTGGATGTGTTCAGACCAATATGGCTTTCTCCGTATCAGCAATTAGGCTATTTAACTGTTTTATCATTCATATGTTTGCTGGAGTAGCAATTTTAATTTCCTTCAAGAACTCTTCCATTGCATTCAGAGCTCAGCTAACTGGTACAAGAGGCCTCCTTTCAGCCAATCTCGGCTTTCAACATTCTTTCCTCAGTAAGCTTAATAATTCCTAGGTTTTGATTTAAAGTGAAAGATGTGTGACTCTTCCTTTAGCTTGAAAATTTAGAGGCCATTGTAGGGTTATTAATTGACCTAATTTAAATACTGTTTTATTTCAGGGAATAGAGAGGCCCAAGGAGAATGAGAGAATGGAGGAAGAGGCAGTAGGTGGAGCAGTCAGAAGACACACATTTATGGATTGTTTGCCCTCTTATATGGACATGGTTCATGGTGTCCTGAAACAATTTCAACAGTAACGTCAAAGATCACTGATCACAGGCCACTATAACAAGTATAATAGTAACAAAAAGTTTGAAATATTGCAAGAATTACCAAAATGTGACACAGAGACATAAAGTGAACAAAGCTGTTGGAAAAATGGCACCGATAGACTTGCCCAACCTAGGGTTGCCCATAATCTTTAATGTATAAAAACACACAATATCTAACAAGTGAAATGAAATGAAGCAAAGTAAAGCAAGGTATGCTTGTGCTTGTTTAAGAAATATTAAGAAAAATCAAAGGAATAAGGTACAAAATGGCTATAGAAGCCATCTCTATTATCTGGGAGCCTAAGCAGTTATGATGTGGATCTCAAAATTCATGAACTATCCTGTAGTTCCTTGACTGTACATACCCATCCCTCTCACCATCACTTAATCAACATGCAATTTTCATCAAAATTTTCCTGACACCATCATGTCCTTTTTTAGGTGACATGGCTTCTACCTTTAATTGCTTACTTGTTGCAGTAAGAAGAGATGTTGGGTTGAGAATCGCTTTGTCACATAATTTTAATATAAATAACCTCATGCTATATTTTGAACACCTTTAATCCATTTTATTTTCTCCTTTCTATCCTTGTGTTATTGACTAATTTCTATGATTCATCTATATTAATTATTTCAGCTTATAGTTTGCCTCCTGTGAACATCCTTAAATTTTTTTACTTAATTATTGAATACTTGTTTTTTTCCCTTAACTTTTCCATTATTCGCCTTTATCAGTTTGATTATTCCCATGGGATCTCATCTCCACCTAAAATGGTTTATCTTCAGTCTCTAAGATCAGTAATAATAATAATAATAATTAATAATAATATCAGTAGTATTATTTTTAGTGTTTTCTTTTTCATCAATCTTTGTAAGTTGTACTTTGAACTATCCCTCACACCAGAGAACCTAATATTTGCTTTTTATTTTTAAAACTCCTTTATCTTTTGGGCTATTGATGGACTTTTAAATTGTTTTGAATCCCTGTCTACTCTGGATCCTTTGATGAGTAACTAATCCTTGACATTTTGAGGGTACAGTAGCCTTGCACCTTCTTTATCTTGCAGTGGATCTGGTGTGGCATTTCTAGGATCTAATACAGCCTGACTCTGCATTCTCAACTCTCATGTTACCAATTATAAAAAGTCTAAAAGAATACTAATTGGGTCCTACAGAAAATTATGCACCTGTCCTCAGCCAGACCCACCCTGTTCTCTGTGACCTCACATCACCTTTGGGTCCAGCAGCTCCAATCCTTTTCTCCACTCCTAATGTCCTCAGTCTTGTTCTGACTCCCTTTACACTGAGCGGATGAGCTTTCCTGGGCTACTGAGAGCACTGAGACACTCCGAGGCAATAATCCTGCCAACCTCCTTCTTTTTAATTCAGACAATCTCTCATACTTTCACTCATTATTCTCCTTATTGCTGTCCTTTTTTCATGGTTAATTGCAAAAATTTGTGTTTGATCTTACTGTCACCTAATTCCCACAGGAATCTGTTTATTTCTTGTAAGTTTAGGTTCCCCGATCTACCACTTATTTGTTATTGTTTGTTTTTTTGAGTAGGTCATTTGACTTACAGGCTCAGCTTTCTCATCTGTAAAGTAGGAAAATTATACTCACCACATTGGGCTGCCAAAGGTTAAAATGCGATAATAGATTCTTATGTTTTTCTAACTGCTTTCTGTGGTGATACAGTCTTAGGTATCTGGAGCAGAATTGTAACATTTTCCCCTCCCAAATCATTAACCTTTGCTCTAACTAGGACCAGAATCACAGCAAGCAGCATGCTCTAACTGCAGAATGTGTAAACATATTTATGATGAAAAAATCAGGCTAGAATTAGAGCTATGCTGTTATCCCAAGGCAATTCTCCCCACCCCCCAGAACTGTAGAGCCTCACTTGTTAAGAAAAATGAGAACATTTGATTTTGAACATAATACTAGCAGGCAACTTGGGTGTCGACATGACTTTTAAGAGCTCAGCTGTTTTACCTACAAAATAATGGGGTTTGACTGACTGATCTCTAAAGTCCCTTGCAGCTTCAGGAATCTGAGATATTATGGCCCCAAGTCTAAGCTCCTCTTCTGGGTATGAAATTCATAGACTGTACTCCAGTGTGCCCTGAAATATAAGGTGGCAGCTTAGGGATGGTACTATTTCATCAGACAAAGAAGAATTTCTTGTTGCAAATGATTGTACCATTAGTTTTTGAGAGAAAACTCAATGATCTGCTCAGTTTACAAGGAGCAGTATTGAGTGTTTCCTAGCAGAAAGATAGCTGGCAGGCTTAAAATGAGTATTGATGTGTTTATGTGGAGATAAGGATACATGTTAGCTTTTCTCAGAATTCCATTTTCAATTACTCTTGAACTAGTTTGAAAATTCGTCTTCATGCCAAATATCTCTTCATGTGCCACATATGCTGAGTAGCAGACCTTAACATCTCCACAGGGCTCATATTAGTATACTCCGGCAAAAAATTAAATGGAATCATGAGAGTGCAGACTTCCAGTACTGCTCTGGTAGTTAGGAATTAAGATTATTTGTCCATTAGATGATATATCTATATCTTTTATCTTTTCATTCTTGTTTTGTTTCTTCCATCTCTCTCTTCCTTACTTATTTTCTCTTTTTTTGCCTTTCTTTTCACATAAAATCCATTGCCATTTTAGAAAAGAATGAGCAAATGAATGACTATGGGCTCCTTTACCATAAGCTGCTCTTGCAGGTTAAAAGCAGAGAAAATATCACAGAAACATAGGACAGGAGGGGGTCTGGGAAATCATTCAGGCTACTTCTCTAACTTTACATGACCGCACACTACACATAGATGACCTCTTTACATAAAAAATTACCATCGCCTTTCCTGGTCTCTCTTTCAATATTGACCAACTCTCATTGTCAGAAATGCTGCAGTATTGAACCTGCTGCCAAATCGTCTTTAACACTGGCAACAGTGAATGTGTTGACACTTTAGGAAAAAAAAGAAGGAATTAGGGGTCTTATTCCTGTTCTAATGTTTCCAGAAAAGTTCAATGTTTCTAAATGTGATGCTTTAGAGGATGGCTGTAGGTATATGCCACCTGGTATTGAATTGGTGCTCTTGAAATATATAATAAGACTATAATTCTCAGCTACTTTAAATCTTGTCTTGATCCCATATGTGGTCACAGCTGTGAGTTCCTCAGTATCGTCATTTTAAATCAAACAAATTATTTTCTGAAGATAGACAATTAATAATGTTAGTAAAATTGTGGAATACATATTTTTACAAATTGAAATATACTTATTTTACTGAATTTTGTGGACTGTGGATTGTAAAGGGACCTTTAGTCCTCTATCAGATGCTTAAATCTCCTTTTGAAAAACCAAATGACCATCTCTCCTCTACCTGAATGTATCTTGGGAATGGAATATACTTATGAAGGCTCTTGTATTTTTAAGGCACACAATTATTAAAAGTTCTGCCTTAGATGAGAAGATTTGGGCATAATACAAGTTTTTATCTACCCAACCCTTTTCTTTTTTTCCTTCTGGGTTTGTGGCTTGCTTGTGATAAACCACATTCCCCTTACCCCAATAAAACAAAGAAAAACACAGTAAACCTGAATGTAATTTACAAAGCCAAATAGATCAGTGAGAGCCTATAAAATTTATATAATTATTTAGGTATTTTGGTAGTAGTTGAAAAAAGTAATGCGTTAAGGCAGGCACACATACAAAAGTGGATATCTATTTATATGCTTTTCTTTTGAGGAGTCTGACCTGTTATTGGCTGAACTATTGATGACTTCAGCTGTTCTCAGAAGACTTAGGATCTGCCCTTTGTTTTGTATTTGCCAAAAACATGATATTGACTACACATCAACTTATTTTCATTTCATAAAAGCAAAATCTTTGCTATAAAATTGCCTCAAATCATAGTGCAAATGCAAAACATTCTATTAGCTTAAAACAAGAGTACGCTGAACTAAAAATGGGATATATTAAGCATACCATATTTTAACAATACAAAATTATTCCTTTTAGCTTGCTATTGACATGAAAACTGGCAAGAGTGGGGGCAGGAGAGATGGACCTTAGCACATTCCCCAACATGGGGGTTCTCAGAGTTTCCCTTTAGGTTTGTGGTACCTGCCCTGCATCCTCAAGACTGACCTGTTGTGTGGGAATGAGGGTGGTGTTTTGACAATACTGGGGTGAGAAAAGTCTGGTTTTGGGAAGTAAATTATTAACTCCTGGTTCTAGGGCTTGCACCTTCTGAGGACACATTGACAAAGTGGGGGTCCTCCAGCCTCTTTGTCTAACAAAGTCATACCTTGGTGTATCACAGCCATAGATTAAAATGTTATGCAAATATGTTAAAGCATTGTTTTTTAAAATATGTGTGTGCATGTGCACACATGCGCGGGTGCGCGCGCGCGCGCGCGCGCACACACACACACACACACACACACACACACATTGTATATCTTGGCTGGACCAGGAGGTATTTGTGTCATTTGTGTCTTATGTCCACTGTCTAATTTTTGAGTTTGCTGAAAAGTGAAAGAACCTTAAAAAAACCTGTTTTGGTTATTCTTTTGTCTCAGCAGCTTCAGTCCTCTACAAATAGAGGTTTTACCTCCCAGGGTATAATGTAGCACCTTCTTAGTCCCTTCTAACTTGTTGCCATTTGCTCCCTTAGAGGCGTATTCTCATCACGGGTATAAATGGAAAGGTGCTGCTGATGGTCAGGAATGGGGCAAACAACACTCTGGCTGCTCTGAAAGATGGCAGCCATATGGCAGAGGTCACATGCATCATTGTCCGGCTTTGTAAGCAGGGTCAGGCAGTGGGACTGAAGAAGACATTTTCCTACGCTCTTCCACAGTGACTCAGCATGGGTCAGCTATTGCCTGTGCCCCTCAGTCCATTCCATTGGCCTCCATATTAATAGTCAAACCATTGGTCTTAGTTTTCAGAGTTGTAATTTTTAAATGTTCACTATATCCAAGGGTCTTTTTAAAATGGAAATTGGATTATGTTACTCTATTGCTTTAAACATTCTAAAGATACCCCATGGCTCTAAAGATAAAAAAAAACCCACTATATTCCTTCACCAGGCTTAAAAGGCTCTGTATTATTTGATTTCTGAATGCCTAGTCAGCCTTATTTTCCTCTATACCCCGCCATGTATTCTTCAATCCAGCCACATCGAATTTCTTTATTAAAAACCAAGTCTCCTCCATCTCTTGGAACATACTCTTGTTTCCTTGTCACCTTTGCTATTTCTTGTACCTTGTTTTCCCAAATATTTCTCACTCAATTTTTGGATTTCCACTTAGACTGGAATTCATTCAGGAAGCATACCATATTCGCTTTAGTTGAGGTGACATGCTCCTCCTATGTGTCCCTGGCACCCTGTTCAACCCCTGTCATAAAACTTACCTATGTCTGTCTGAGGTGGCCCAAGTTCTCCACTAGAAGATAAAATCCTTGGAGGTAAAGACCTTATACATCTTGCTTTCCAGTGTATCCTCAATGTCTAGTATGGTGCCTGTCATGTTATGGTGTGGAATAAACACTTGATGACTGATGTTTTAATATTTTTATATATTTATATTTTAATATTTTATATATGTGTTTAACATTGAATATGATTTAATATTTTAATATAATACTTTTTTCTTTTTCTGTGTCTTCAGAGACTTGAACACTTACTATTTTAAACCATGAAAAACATGTATATTGGAGGGGGAGCTTAGTACAATGGTAAAGAGCCCACAATCTGGGCTTATAAACCTGTATTTGAAAGTCTGCTCTGACAGTTAGTTATAAGCTATATGACTGAGCTAGTTATTTAACTTCTCCGTGCCTCAGTTTACATATCTGTTAAATGGAGGTAGCACATGCCTCACAGGGTTGTTATGAAAATTAAATAAGTTAACCTTTGTAAAACATTTAGAGCTTACATGGCACATAGTAAATATACATTTTGAATGTTTGATTAATAAATAATAGATACTTCCAATAGCTTTTAAACTGAGAGCTATAAAGTATTTAAAGCATATTTTCAACTGACTTTCAAGTCCATTAACATACCTCAAAGTGTGGCTGCCAACGCTAACTTCAACTTTTTTTTTTAACATTGTGATGTTTATTCCATTGGCAATAGGGAACAAGTAGCTCATAGCACTATTTTTATGTATCATAATCAAGTGTAATATTTATGGAACATCCTTATGTTCTTCAAAAACTTACTTCATGAACTAAACATCTTTAATATCTGCCAGGCATTATAATATGAATATAATGTTTGTGGTCCTTCTATTCTCTTACTAGCTCCTTCACTGGAAAATTATGGCTCTTGCCTCGGATTCTGTTTTAATATCACATTTTTGGCTGATTCTCTATAGTAACCTAATCAGGTGTACTATGAGATGACACTGCAGAATAGTTATTTGCAGAGGACTTAGGCAGCAGCTTTGCCCGTAATATGAATTACCACGTGACTCCCTCTCTTACAGACTCACACTGCTCTGGTGTGCAATGAAGCATGGGCAAGAGCACAGATCAAATACTACTGGTACCATCAGGGTTCTAGGCATTCTTTGCCTTCCCTAGATCTCTAAGTACTGAAGTGCTCTAGAATGTGTGAGGCCCTAGCACTACTCAGGAACTGTGAATTTGAACTAGGAAAAATTAAGGAAGAACAGAAAAAAATTCCATGTAAAATGTGTGTGTTTGAGATAACAAAGAACAAGTGAGTTTTAGAATCATGTTGAACCTCTCAATAATCTCAATTATTTAAAAACATTGGGAAATGATGTGAGCTGATGTTGTAAATACACTTTAAACCCCATTAAATGGATTCATCATTATTTATTGAATAATTGTTATTGGGTTTAGTTGTGAAGTGTTGTAGGACTTCCCAACAAAGTGTAAGTAGAGTGGTGGAGGATCTTGGAACTTGAGTTGACCCACTCTTGAAAGCATGGTTTAAGTTAGATTTTGGATAAATCAATTCAAATGCAGAATTTAGCTCTACTGAGGGAAAATGGGAAGTCTGAGGCATAGGGTACAAAAGATTAGTAGTTCAGGTGTGACTTCACACCTCTCTCAGACAAATTAGCTTCTTCATGAAGCAGAGAAAAGAGGTTAAGATGGAGCCCATTCAGAAGAAAGGCAGGACAGATGTCCGTGTTATGAGATATTTTCCAGACTATCTCTAGTCTTCTATGGAAATACTTGGTCTTGGGGGGAAAGGTTGCCCTGCGGGTTTTATATGTCATTTTTATGTAATGAGAGCAGTGATATGTTGCTGAAAATGTCCGGTCTTCAAGATGCCCAAAGAGATAGTGACTGCATTTCAAACCTTATTATTTCACCTACTGGCTTGGACAAATACAACTACACTCTAAACTTCCCCTCTCATCTATAAAATAGGGTTGTAAAAGAATTCAACGTGACAATTCATGTAAAGCACCTTGCTTATACCAAATTGTTAGTGTTGCTCTGGGTTCAATGTTTCAAAAACAATTATACCAGTTGTGAGTGTCCAGTACAGATATTAAGGACAAATTGTATCTATGACTTTCCTCCTCTTGGGATGAGATGTTACTGTGTATTGCTGATGAGTATTACTCTGATTTATGGCTTTCTGCAATGTCTGGCTCCCAGTCAATGGATTACTCTTCATGAGTAATAAAAGTGACAAAGGAATTCAAATTGGGATTGAAGGATAGAGAGGATTTATACAATTTATTGGCTTCTAGACCGGTCTCTGGGCAGTAATCTCAGCTCTGAGCCTGTACTCTAGGGACCGGTAGGCTAGTACACTTGCCTTAGAAAGATGCCTTGATATATCTGGAATGGAAGAATTCACTTCTACTATGGTCAGTTTATAAATACAGATTTTTCTGGTGGGTAGATGCAAGGGGTAATTACTAATGAGCCTCAATCACAATTTGAAGTCTAGAACCATCAGTTCTAGAGACTTGGAACAGAATTTTAAGAGACTGTCATTATGATGGGTGAGATCAGGACTGTACCTGGGATTTATATATCTAGGGTGTGGGCAGAAGGTTACCCGTATTCTCTAGGATGTCTTGGGAGATCACTGGAAGTTCCATTTCAATTTAGTTGAAAATAGGAGTCTTATTTCAATTCAGCATTCTTAGAGTTCTTTATCTTCATCCATCTTTTATTCTATTTGGCAAGGGAATTTCCAGCTTATTTTCAGGCATTTTCTAAAATAAGTTTATGTGGAATATGGAATATATGATATGAAGTATATAATTAGCCTCACCCACTACTTATGGGCTTTTAAAAAATTCAGTATATGCAACCTACAGTGAAAATTAAAAGATAAAAATATGCAGCTTTTTCAGTGGATTTAAAAGAGACTGGATCAAATATCTAGGCACAGTATAACAAGTGCATGGAGATGTAGAGAATGAAAATGTAATAGGGGAGATGGAAAATGGAGCAAATCTCCGAGAAGGAAAGCTAGGCACTAGGGTAGAAGCACTAACATGTGTTTCTTTCAGATGGGGGGTTAGGTGGAGTGGATGATGAGGACGTGGAGAACCTTAATTGGATCATCTCCACCTTTTCAATAAAGTGGCAATGTCATCAACCCAGTGTGGTTGTGGGAAAAAGGGTTTAATACAGTTGCAGCGTGGAGGGAGTGGCTGATGTTAAATATCATATTTGTAGTGAGCACAATTGGCAAGATTCTGTGGCTTTTTCTGGCAATGTTAAGTAGCCGGGGGGTGGAAACAGAAAATGATGAAACTGAGTGTCTTATCTTCCAGAATATCCATCTCTCAAGTTAGGAGCATTTTTTTTCCCAAGGAAAAAAAATCTTTCTTTTGCTTAATCTAATGCAGTTTTGTCATTTACCAAATCCTTGGAATTCTTTTTGGGGGTACGAACCATGATGATGTGCAACAATTGATCAGAAATTCCTTTTTCTTTTTGTAAGGAATTCTTAATAAAAAGTTTTTATAAAAATAAATTTACTAATCATTCTTTAAGTGTTAATGGCTGCCTAATTTATGGAACATGGTTAATCACTTTTTATATAATTATTGTCTAATCAGATGGCCTTTTTTATGTGTGTTGCTATAATATTGCAATAGGTCATTAAAAAAGTTCTTCATCTTTTAGTAGAGTATGTTGAACAATATATATCCTTTGGACAACATTATATTGTACATGGGGTGCTACCAATAAAATTTTAGAACTTTTGAGTCTATTAAATGATTGTATTTTAAGTTTTTGGTGTTGTGTTTAGTTGTAGTAGACAAAATCTATTTTTTTATTTCAAACAACAATATATTCCAAGATCTTAGGTGCATTCATCATCTTTTCCTTTTTGAGCAGTTCAAAAATGGTATTTTGATGAGCTTGGCAGTTTTCCCAGCAAAAGTTGGTGTTAGGTATTGACCTTTCAAATATTTTGAATTCTACTGACTTTTCTTCATTACTTTGTAAAGGCTCACCATGTTATCTCCTTGGATGCAATGTCATCAGTCATGGTAAGACAATAACTAGCTGAGACAGGTATATTGTTCCATTAAAATATGTAGGTTTGGGAATATTAGAGAAGTAAAATTATTTTGTGCAATACTGTAATGGTGGATATAGGTTGTTATTAATTTGTCAAAACTCATGGAATGTATAGTACAAAAAATGAACCCTAATGTAAACTATGGACTTCAGTTAATAATACTGTAACAATATTTGCTCATCAATTGTAACAAATGTACCACACTAATGCAAGTTGTTAATCATAACAGGGGAAACTTATCTGTGTGAGGATGGGAGGGGAGAGGGACTATATGGGAAATCGCTGTACTTTCTACTCAATTTTCTGAAAACCTAGATGACTCTAAAAATGATTATTAATTAAAATACTTCATAAGTTTACAAAAAGGAAATAAAGATTCTTAGCTAAAAGAAACAGTCAGCATTATAAAGACTGCTATACCAAGCAATACAGAAAAAAACAGAATATGTGTTAATTTAAAGGTTTGTAGTTTATAAGTAAAGCATTCTAATTACCTGGTTATATATGTATTTCAAACAACATATCCATGTTGGCTTAATTATGCATGTAAAAGTAAATCCATATATGCATACGAACTACTGTTGCTTGTATACACATGGGTGTAAATGGGCATGAAGACTGCTGCACTCACAGACCTGAGCCATGCCCACCAGTTATATTTCTAGCACTCAAATTCTGTTTTGTGGGAAGATCTGGCTGTTGGCAACTACTGAGATTCAAAATTCCTCCAAGGTTTTAAAAAAATGTTTCTTTAACCTGATATGTAGTTATTTACTATCTTATCATTGATCTTCTTGAGACTGTATTTGATTCTTTTCTGAATAGGTAACATGATCCAAATAATACACTTACCAGTCACAGTTTTATGACTTAAAACTGTCTCTTTAAAATATTCCCAGGGGAGTAATCCATTGTTCTAGAATTCTGGCAAATGAGTTTATTTTTACTTTGTTTAAATGGTTCCTAATTTAAAAAATTAAAATGACATCTCAATTTATGTCTTTCCCATGATCATAGCATTGTTATTTTCTTATTTCTTAGAAAGAGAACCTTGATATCACATGTTATTCTAAGGAAGAGTATGAGGCTGCCTAATTCACATGAGTTCAGGAATCCCAATAAAGTTTGTTTCCATCTAGTACTTTGCCAGTTAACTGGTAGATGTCTGAGATTTCACTGTTAAATATTTATTTCTTTAACATAATTGTGTGACCATGGCTAAGCTTTGATCACGCCGGGAGAGACAGAGAGTAAAGAATGGGAATGGAGAAAGTCAGCTTCCTCAAACTTTGTGTCTGTGCCTGGAAGAGCCAGAAATGTGTGAGTGGTTTCCATCAGTGGATGCGCAAGAACGTGAGATGATGACCTGTTACAACCAGGTACCAGAAATGTTGGCTCTAAAAGCACTTCAGCCCAGTGCTCAGCAGTCAGGTTACATAGACTCCAGATTTACTGTTTGGGTTGTAATTAGTTGCTCGGTGCAGTAACAGACCTTGAAATATTTCCTCTGAAATTAGAATATTTCACCTAAAATCATACCATTCTGGGAGGTAGCATTTTATGATTCAAAGAACATAAACAAGGGAGAAAGATCTGAATTCAAATTCTGGACCTTCTAAGAAGACCTCAATGACTTGAAACAATGTCTTATTTTGTCTTTTTCCTCAAACTACTGTTCTGGAAAACAGGAAAAAACATACTCATAGGATTGTTTTGGGTTATGAGTCAATAAATCACAGTACAAGTTCAGTGCCTGGTACATTGTTGGCCCCCAATACCTGGTAACTTTTATTGCCCCTCAAATGCAGTTTATCTGCCACTTTTCTGTTCTTCCAGGGTCTTCTTATAATTTATTCTTAGAGGCTAATTCACTGGTAGGAAAAGCCAAGTTTAACCAACTAAAAGAGATTTCCCAAAAATACTTTCTTTCAGATCGTTTGGAATCTTGGAATGAGAAAACTGGAAAGAACTTGGAGATAACCTGTTTTCAAAGCTTTAAAATGCATAGCAACAAACTGACACCAAAGGGCTTGGTATAACTAGCTGAAGAACCTACTCAGTACCACTCCCTTACATATGCACAGTAAGACCAAATGTCTTCCTACTACTTTAATGAAGAAATGGCATGATGATGCAGCAAACATAAAAGGCACTGAGTTTTTTTTCAATATCACCTTTGCAAAGATCAAATTTTGTTTCTAGTTCTTTTTTTTTAAATTTTATTTTAATCATTGTTCAAGTACAGTTTTCTCCCCTTTACTTGTTTCTAGTTCTTGTCCATATATAGCATTACTTGTACAGAATTATAAAAATAGAATAAGTACTATTCTAAATCTTATTTTTTACTTATTACATACCTATCAATTTTATATACTGTTATATAACTTTATATTATATTTTAAATGGTTATATAATATTTAATCAAATGGAAGTACTATCTGAAAACATTTGGCTGTAATTAAAAATTCTAATTGTTACTTATATTTTAATATTTCTGGCCAAGACCAGAAGCTCCCCCAAGATTCTCCCAGCTTCACCAGATTCCTGGGTCTGTAGTGCAATTGCAACACATTCAATTCAATAAATATTGGATGTGTGCTGTTGATTTGCCTAGTACTGCACTCTACACAGTGAGAGGTGTCAGTAGGTGAAGGCATGGTCCCTGTCTAAAAGAAAATTAAACATTATATCCTTAGAGTCACATACTAGTTATTGCCAACTTTCTCTGCAGTCTCTGAGTTAAGAAAACCCTCCAAAACCTCACAGTGTCCTGGCACTGAAATTCACAGAAGGTAATCACAATTCTCAAATAATTTTCAGTTGCTGGCTCTCTAGCCCAAATCCACTTGCATTGGCTCCCATTCCAGTAAAGCTATATAAAGGTACATTATTCATAGTTTTCCCCGTGGATTTCACTTTCAGGTTGGCTGATCTGTTTAGAACCACAATGCAGCTTTTCTCATTGGAGTATAGACCAACAGGTATTTTACGCATTTCTTCTTTTCTTTTCAAATACATCTCTACTTTTTTAATTTCCATCCCTGCGCCTCCTATCCTTTGGCAACCATCAGCTTGTTCTCTGTATCTTTGGATGTGTTTCTACTTTGTTTTGTTTATTCATTTATTTTGGATTTTTAGATTCCACATATGAGACCATATGGTATTTGTCTTCCCCTGTTTTATTTCACTTAGCATAATGTCCTCACTGTCTATCCATGTTATTGAAGACTGCAAGATTTCATTTGTTATTTCTGAATAATGTTCCATTATATATTCACCTGATGGACATCTATCTAGATTGAGTACATGTCTTGGCTATTACTAGCAATGCTGAAGTAGACATAGGGGTACATCTATTTGAATTAGTGATTTTTCTAAGATTAATATCCAGAAATAGAATTGCTGTATTGTACATCAGCACTCTATTTTTATTTTTTTGACTAATCTTCATACTGTTTTCCATAGTGGCTGCACTAATTTACAATCATACCTATAGTTCCTGAGAGTTCCCTTTTCTTCATATCCTTACCAGTATTATTTACTTGTTGACTTATTGATGATAGCCATTCTGACAGGTGTGAGATCACATTTCATCATGGTTTTAATTTGCATTTCCTTGATGATTAGTGATATTGAGCATCTTTTCATAAGCCCATTGACTATTTATGTTTCCTTTTCAGAGAAATGTCTATTCAGGTCCTCTGGCAATTTCTTAATTGTATTTTTTGGGGGGGTGTTAAGTTGTACGATGTTCTTATATATTTTGGATATTAACCCCTTAACAAAATATCATTGGTGAACATCTTGTCCTTTTCAAAGGTTGTCTTTTTTATTTGGTTGATGATTTCCTTCACTGTGAAAAAAACTTTATAGTTTAATGTACTCCCATTTATTTATACTTTTTTGTTTTCCTTGCTTGTGGAGATATATCCAAAAGTGCTAAGAACAATGTCAAAAAGTGTACTGCTTATGTTTTATTCCATGAGTTTTATGGTTTCAGGTCTAACATTTAAGTCTCTAGTTTATTTTGAGTTTATTTTTGTATACGGTATAACAAAGTGGTCCAATTTCAGTTGCTTTGCTTATATCTGTCCAGTTTGAAGAGACTATCTTTACCCCATTGTTTGTCCTTATTTCCTTTGTCATAGATTAATTGACCATGTGAGCAAAGATTTATTATGGAGATCTCTATTATATTCCATTTATACATATTTATACACACACATATTTATTTTTGCAAGTACCATAATGTTTTGATCATTGTAACTTTGTACTTTGATATCAGGAAGCACAATACCTCCCACATTGTTCTTTCTCAACATCTCTTTGGCTATTTGGAGTCTTTTGTGGTTTCATATAAGTAGTTGGATTATTTGTTCTTCTTCTGTGAAATATGCCATTGGTGTTTTGATAGACACTGCATTGAATCTATAGATCATTTTTGGGTGGTAGGGACATTTAATGATGTTAAAAGTGTTCCTATCTGTGAGCACAATATATGCTTTTATTTATTTGTATCTTCTTCAATTTTTTCCCTCAGTATCTTATAATTTTCCAGGTATAGGTCTTTTACCTCCTTGGTTAAACTTATTCCTAGGTATTTTATTTTTTTTAATCATTTAGAAATGGGAATTTTTTTAGTTGTTCTATATGATAGTTTATTATTGATTTATAAAAATGTAACTGATTTCTGAATAGTATCCTGCTATTTTACTGAATTTACTTATCAGTTCTAGTAGTTTTTTGGTGCAATCTTGAGAGTTCTCTAGATACTGTCATGTATAAATAATTACAGTTTTACTCCTTTTCCAGTTTGGTGGCCTTTTATTTCTTTCTTTTGTCTGATTGTTGTGGCTTTACTATGTTGAGTAAAAGTGGTGATTGTGGGCATCCTTGTCATGTTTCTGATCTTTAGAGGAAAGGCTTTCAGCTTTATACCATTGAGTATGATACTAGCTGCTAGTTTGTCACATGTGGCCTCTATTATGTTGGCATAGGCTCTTTCTGTACTCACTTGGTTGAGAATATTTTTTTATTTTCTATAAAAGGATGGTAAATATTTTCAATTTTTTGCAGCATTTCCTGAGATAATCACATGGTTTTTGTCCTTCATCTTGTTAATGTTGTGTATCACAGACTGATTTTAGGAAAGTGGACCATGTTTGCAATCCTGGCCCCACTTGGTAATGGTGTACAATATTTTGAATATATTGTTAAATTCTAGTTTGGTAACATTTTGTTGAGGATTTTTGTATCTATATTTATCAATAATATTGGCTTGTAATTTTCTTACTTTGTAATGTCTGCATCTGGGTTCAGCATCAAGGTAATGCTGCTTTCATAAAATAAGATCAAAAGCATTCCTTCCTTTACAATTTTCTGAAATAGTTTGAGAAAGATAGGTATTAATTTTTCTCTGAATGTTTGTTATATTCACTTGTGAAGCCATCTGGCCCTGGACTTTTATTCGTTGGGAGCCTTTTTATTACTGCTTTTATTAAACTTTAACATTTGTATTATATAAATAATTTCCAAAAATTAAGAAAATATAAACAATAATGTACACACAGGTATACCAGTATCTACATTCAATATCTGTTAAACTTTGCTATATATGCTTTATTTGCACAAGAACACACAAACAAATATTGCAGAGCTATGTCATATTGTAACATTTTATCTTAAAAGGTTTTTTATTGAATTTATTGGGGTGACATTGGTTAATAAAGTTATATAGGTTTCAGGTATACTATTCTGCAATACATCATCTGTATATTGTATTGTGTGTTCACCACACCAAGTCAAATCTGCTTTCATCACAATTTATCTTCCCTCTACCCTCTTTTCCTCCCCTCTCCCTTCCCTCTGGCAATCACCATACTGTTATCTGTGTCCATGTTTTTTTTTTTTTTAGACAGAGGGGAAGGGAGGGAAAGAAAGGGAGGGAAACAACCCAGGCATGTGCCCTGACTGGAAATCAAACCAGCAACCCTTTGGTTTGGAGGCCAGAGCTCAGTCCACTGAGCCACACCAGCCAGGGCTTCCATGAGTCTTTTTTCTTTGCTTGATCCCTTCACTCTTCTTACCCACACCCCAAACTCTTCCTCTATGACAGCTGTCAGTTTTTTCTCTATATCCATGAGACTGTAGAGACCTTGCATGCAGGCCAGAGCACCTGGATAGAGCCCCTGCCCACCCTCTGGAGGAGGAAGGGGATGTAAACATTGGAGCTCGCTGGCCCCTTCAACTCCAGAGAATTCTCACAGTCCCTAGAGAACTCCCATGGCTCCCTAGTCTTTCCTTTACAGTCTCTCTCTGGTTTTTGTATCAAAAGTGGACCCATACACAAGACCTCTATACAAGCTTTAAATGCACGGTAGTTTGGTGAAGCTACTTAGGGAAGAGCAAGTAATTAAGGCACCTGGAGCTCTAGCCTGCTATGCCTGAGCAGCTCTGGGCAGGGAGGCCAGGTGAGTGTGGTGAGGCTCTCAACAGGCACTTCCCAGGCTTTGAGCATAAGTCTTCCAGGTCCAGGCTGCTGAGACGCAGCGGCTCTCTGCAGAGAGAGCAGTCGGGTGTGGTGAAGCCCTGTTGTTCCAGCTTGTTCCTTTTGTTCCCGGCAATGCAGGTAGGCCAAAGATTCCCAACTGAGCTCCTATCTGCCCTGAGTGGAATGAATATAAACAATGGTTCTCAAGAATTCCTCTATCTTGGAGAATTTTGGCAGGTCCTGGAGGGCACCCTAGGCCTCCCAGCCATCTCTATTGGTGTTTTTCTCTTGTTTGTTATCAGAAGCGGTTCATTCAGTGCTTGGTTGTCTCACAAGAATAGTTGCTGCCTATATACATGTGCATTTGACTTTACTGCCAGGAAGGGGCGAGTTCAGGGTCTCCCTGTGCTGCCTCCATCCTGGACCTCTCCCTGCACTTCCAAACTTTGTAAGTCTGTTTTCTTCATGAATTCTTTGTATATTGATGTTGAGGAATTGAGAAGTAGTGGATTAAAAAGAAAACAAAACAGGGGTTATTTCTTTACCATATGACAAAATTATATTTAAATTGCGCTTATAAAGTACCTTTAGAAAGGTAAAATTTTTAAAAAGTCAGTTTTTTTATTGTTGTTTACAAAGTACAGTTGTCTCCATTTCCCCCCGACCAACTCCCCTCCACTCCAGCCATCCCCACCTGCCTCCCCTGATCCCAGCCCCCATGGTTTTGTCCATGTTGCCCTTTATAGTTGTTCCTGAAAACCCTTCCCCATTTTCCTCCCATTATCCCTTCCTACCTCCCCTCTGGTTACTGTCAGTTTGTTCTTAATTTCAATGTCTCTGGTTCTATTTTGCTTGCTTGTTTGTTTTGTTGATTAGGTTCCACTTATAGGTGAGATCATAAGGTATTTGTCTTTCATGACCTGGCTTATTTCACTTAGCATAATGCTCTCCAGTTCCATCCATGATGTTGCAAAGGGTAGGAGCTCCTTCTTTCTTTCTGCTGCATAGAATTCCATTGTGTAAATGTACCACAGTTTTTTGATCCACTCATTTACTGATGGGCACTTAGGTTGCTTCAAGCACTTGGCTATTGTAAATTGTACTGCTGTGAACTTTGGGATGCATAGGTTCTTTTGAATTGGTGTTTCAGGGTTCTTGGGATATAATCCCAGCAGTGGAATTGCCAGGTCAGAAGGCAGTTCCACCTTTACTTTTTTGAGGAAATTCCATACTGTTTTCCACAGTGGTTGCACCAGTCTGCATTCCCAGCAATGCACCAGGATTCCCTTTACTCCACATCCTCTCCAATGTTTGTTGTTTGTTGATTTGTTTATAATGGCCATTCTGACCAGTGTGAAGTGGTATCTCCTTATAGTTTTAATTTGCATCTCTCTGATGACTAGTGATGCTGAACATCCTTTCAGATGACTCTGGGTCCTCTGTATGTCCTCCATGGAGAAGTTTCTGTTCAAGTCCTTTGTCCATTTTTTAATTGGGTTGCTTGTCTTCTTAGAGTGGAGTCGTATGGGTTCTTTATATATTTTGGAGATTAAACCCTTGTCTGAGGTGTCATTGGCAAATATGTTTCCTCATATGGTTGTTTCTCTTTTCATTTTAATGCTGTTTTCTTTAGCCATGAAGAAGCTTTTTATTTTGATGAGATCCCATTTGTTTATTCTTTCCTTTATGTCCCTTGCTCTAGGGGACATATTGGTGAAAATAGTACTGCATGGAATATCAGAGATTTTCCTGCCTATGTTTTCCTCTAGGACTTTTATGGTGTCAGGACTTATATTTAAGTCTTTTATCCACCTTGAATTTATTTTTGTGTATGGCATAAGTTGGTGATTGAGTTTCACTTTTTTGCATGGAGCTGTCCAGATCTCCCAACACCATTTGTTGAAGAGGCTATTTTTACTCCATTTTATGCTTCTGCCCCCTTTGTCAAATGTTAATTGATCATAGAGACTTGAATTTATTTCTGGGCTCTCCATTCTGTTCCATTGGTCTATATGTCTGTTCTTATGCCAGTACCAGACTGTTTTGATTGCAGTGGCCTTGTAATACAGTTTGATATCTGGTATTATGATCCTCCTACTTTGTTCTTCTTTCTCAAAATTGCTGCACCTATTCAGGGTTGTTTTTGGTTCCATGTAAATTTTTGAAATCTTTGTTTTATATCCGTGAAATATGTCATTGGTACAAAAAGTCACTGACTTTTAAGGCACTATTATTGGCCATCTGTTCCAGTTCATCTAGCTTTTCTAACACATTCCCTAAAAGTAGATTGTCAATCTATGCTTGGACATTGCAATGACAGGAAATGTACTGCCTTCAGAGGCAACCCCATATTAGGGGAACTCTAAATGTCAAAATTTTCTTTCCTATATAGAACTAAAAGCCCTCTTTTGTATCTTTTAGTCATTAGTCTTGGCTCTACACTGGATATGTGTGGAACAAATTCAATCTTTCTTCCATATGACAGGCTTTCAAATATTTGAAGACAGCACTTGAACAAAAACTATAATGCTTAGCTCAAAAGAAATGCTATAATTGTGGTATAGAGATAGCACTTCTGGAGGGGCATTGAAGTGGGTAGAGATCAAATCAATTTAGGGAATCAAGAGTTTGTGACAATTAAGATGGACAGAAATGAGTGGATAAAATCTTAACAGGGGGATTAAGAGAGGTGGATTTTTTAAGTGGAGTGCACTGCAGAAGAAAAGACACAAAGAAAAACACAGAGTATGTCCCAGAAACAGTTCAGTTTGGCTGGTGCTTAGGAGAAAGGTGAACTCTTAGAAAGGGAGATGGTGCCTTGGCTGGGTAGCTTAGTTTATTAGACTGTAGTCCTGATACACTAAGGTTGTGGGTTCGGTTCTCCATCAGGGCATACACAAGAATCGACCAGTGAATATATACATAAGTGGAACAACAAATTGATGTTTTTCTCCCTCTATAAGTAAGTAAGTAAGTAAGTAAGTAAGTAAATAATGGGGGAAAGCATTATGTGAAGACTCACGTGTAAGTTATTGAAGGTTTTGCAGTTAGGGGGTATCATGTTTGGATCAGAGATTTGGGAAAGTTACTTGAGCACAGAACTAACAGGACTGATGGAAATGTGGAAAAATAGGATGTGAGATCAATTGGTATTTTCTTACAAAGTTGTAGTCAGGACCAATGAGGTCCTGAATATGTGACAGAATTTGGAATGGAAAGGAGGTGGATATTGCTTAGAATGTATGTAACTTAGAAATAAATTTAATGGAATGGGGTAAGTAGGAGAGAAAACAATGGAAAGGAGGAACAAAGAGATGACTCCAAGGTTTCTTTGTTTTTATAGCTCTGGAGGAATGGTGGTGCCAGAAACAGAAGTTAGCAAAATAAGTATTCCATTATAGGAGAAAGACAATGAGTTGTATTTGAACAAGTAACAAGGAGTTTGTATGGGCTCTGGTCTGTAAGCATTTGACAATGCCACTATGGACTTTTATTTGGCTCCGCAAAAGGGCCAGAATCAGATCTTTGGCTATTCAGCAGTTCATCAGATACTGGCCATCAAGCACACAAGAGTGGGAGCAGAGAAGGAACCAAGGGAGGCAGAAGATTGGGGGAGGTGCCACGAGGGTTGTGCAGAGTTGGTGGGTGCAGCAGGAAAGGGCTGAGAGCTGAGAAACAAGTAAATGAATTATCAAACATAAACTATGTTGGTGAGGATTTAGGTCCAGGCAGATTTACGAAGTCAGGGAGAATTGAGCAGGTTTAGGCCAGCAAGATCAGAGCCTGGGTTTGGGGCTCATTTTTCTTCTTGTGAGACAGGTTTAACAATGTGCCGGCCTCATTCAACTGTTGTGAAGGTAAGAGAAAAATGTATGTAAAAACTTACCACAATACTTGAAAGAGGTAAACATTTCACAAATACTTATTAATATTATATGATATTATCAGTTGAGACATAAACTCATTATACTATACGTATGTTTAAAAATATCATTCAAAATATCTCATTGCTTTTATTGTGAGAATTGTTACCTTCCAAAACCATAATATTGTGTAAGACAAAAACATTTGACCAGGGGCAAGGCCATCAGAATCCTAGTGTTAGCTGCCGGTAACCAACTCTGTGAACATACCGAAGTTTCCTATCCCCTCTTGGCATCTTTATCTTCTTATGAAAGGGATAGAGCTTCATGTCCTGTGGAATATCTTTTATCTGTAAACGCAGATGTTCTGAGACATGGATTGAGAAGACTGAAATTTTTTGCAACACTACTTGTTTTTCTGCCCTAGAAGCAAGAAGAAATAGGAGCTTGGGTTATCTGTGTAAGACAGCTCCTTCCTCGGAGGAGGAGGGGTTTGGAATATGTGTATGGTCCTGTCAAGAATCTTTCCTGCTCATCTCAACCCTCTCCTGTTCTGTGACACCGGCGCCCGGCACCTTGAGAGCATCAGAACTAGTTTCATTACGGACTTCGATACTGTTTCCATAGGTCGCTCAGGGAAATCCAGACACCTAGGTCATCATCGCTCATCCCACAGCATCTCACTTCTTTATTTCTCTGTGCATTCTCTTTTCTGACTGCATCTGCTGTCCACTCCTGATTCCTGAAATCTGTGCGCTGGAATGCACTGTCGTTAATAATGAGTCAGTTGTTAACAACCTCTTTTGTTCCCCTTTCTTCTTTGATTGAATTTAGCTTTCCAGAGGACACTGCTACTTTTTAAGGCCTCTCAAGATTTGGCTATTTGTTTCATAACTGTTCACCATCTGGCATGGAGGTCAGGAAAGGATTGTTTCTCTCTGCTCCTCCATGCTGCTTCTAGCCAATTCTCCCTCCCTCTTTCTTAAACTCCTTCAGCTTCAAATCCCGTGTTATCAAGCCATCCCCCACTCCTTGCTGCTGTAGTCTGCAAACCCTAAAAGTCACTTCTCACTCACTGAAGTGTTTAACTCCTGCCTTATTGTCACCATATTCAACACTACTTCTACCATAACTTTGTGCTATCAACATTCTTGTAATGATCCTCCAAAGGTCCTGGTGTTTCAGTTCCTTAATCTTCTCTGTGATGATTTTGCCATCGTCCCCATCTCCGTCACTAGCTCACATGGTTATGTCCTGTTCCTTGTATCTGCCAACATCTGGCACATCTCTATAATCTCAGTTTTAGAAATTCTACTCTTTAAGTCTCAGCATTTATTTTTCTATATTACTTTCACACCCATCTCCAGTAATTTATTATTTCAGTAAGGACCCACATCTATTGTTCCTTCTACCTTTTTTTAAGAGCTTCTCCCTCCTCTCAGATCCTCCTATCCATAGTAATTTCCCATAATAATCACATTGTTCCCTTGCATACTCCCTAAACTCCCGTGTTACTCTCTCACTTTGTGTACTTGCCTGACAAAACCTTCATTTCTGTTATCTCCAAATATCTACCTACCTCATACCTTTTCTGCAAAACTAAGTGGGTCAAACAGAAATGTACAGTTAGTGACCACTAACATCAAGTGTGATCCCAGTCCTAATTTTACTTCTTTCCCTTTATGTTCAAGCCTCCAATACGTAATTTTATATTCTCACACTTAGCAGTGACTTCTTTAAATACACCAAGGAAATGGCAACAAGCAGAGGAGAATATCTGTGAGTTCCCACCACATTTATGCCCACCCACCTGTACTTGCACTCAACCTCCTAGCTTATTATTAAAAATGAACTATTTGTGTGCCAATCTAAAGCCAACCTCCCCACCTGTGTATTAGATTCCATCCCCTTTGCCAACTCAGGTCTTTGCTCAAATGCTACTATCAATGAGTTCTTCACTGAGAACCCTCTTTAAAATTTCAGTCCTCATTGTATTTTTTATCCCTACCAAGGATTCATTTACTTTCCCCACATCATCTGCCACCACCTCACATAGCATACATTGTGATTATTTATTATATGTATCACTTTACCTCTCCTCTACAATGGAAGCTCTCACAGATCTTGTCTGTTGTATTCACCGATGAATCTTTACTGCTTAGAAGAGTTCCTGGAGCATGGAAGGATAAATGAATGAGTTCATTTTGAGCAATGAGTTAGATGTAGTCATGGGATAAACATATGTGGATTTCCAATAGAAAATTAGAAGGACATTTTAAGGTAACTATGAAGATTTGGGATGTATTTTACACAAAGCTGAGGCCACAAGAATGAGTAAGGATGCAAAGAGAACACAGTAGACTGAGGGGACACTTCTGGCAGGATGTTTACATAGAATTATGAAAATACCTGTGTCTAAAATAATAATGCCATCTTCATTATGCATGTATATGTTTATTTTAAAGGTTGTAGATATTTTTTATTATATCCTAGTAGCATCTGATTATAATTTTATAAGTTCAGAAAGATGCTGATTACTTTTGGACATTGAAAAACAGAAATAAAATACATTTTAAACTGAAAGATACAACCACTTCAGGTAGTAAGAGTTAAAAAAATTAATAGCAAATTTCATAGAAGCAGTCAACCTCAAATCCTGCAAGATTATTTCTGGTGATGCTCTTTACAGTGTAACGGTCATTTGAGTCTTGACCTCTTTAAAATTAGAATGTTATTACGTTAAATTCTATGAAATAAAATATATTTAATTACCATAGTATTTCAACATCTACCTATTGTACTGCAATACCTATAGGTGTGTATACATATATGTGTGTGTTTCACATATTTTAAATGCATTTCAATTAGATTTTACCGCAGAGCCACTGAACCCACATATGTGAACACAAATTACCGTAGGTGCAGTTGCTGCTTTTCATTTCGGGGAGGACTAATGATCTGATCTTTTTAGTGACATTTGGTGAAGAGTTTCTACCAAACCAGTGTACTTAGTTCCCTAATATATTGCTCACTTAAAAATGCCACTGAAGAAGAGATTTTTACAGGTAGCATGATTCTGACTTGATTCCCCTTCCACATTGCCTGGGGATTGGTATGACGATGGCAGAGCCATACATCTATGTAAGGGATTCTGTAACAATGAGCTAAGTGGCAATCCCAAGTGAAACTGCTGCGAGTGGCTTTAAATCAGCCAGTCTTTACTTTTCTACCTCCACAATCTCAGGTGAGGCAAAGATTTTGGGTGAGAAACATCATCTTCTTGTTTCTTGGTTCCAGTAACCCTCAAAGTTAACTGAACTTGTTTGAGGAAGTTCATGACAGCAAAATCTGGCTAACTTCTCTTGCCCTGACTCCCTCACAGTCTTGATTCAGTTTTAGCCATTGCCTTAGTTTAGAATGAGGGAAAATCCTCAGGATTCTTGAAGCTCTGTGCTGGCTCCTGGGACCATTCCAGAACATAACCATATTTTCTAGTTCTAAACTTTCTATCTCATACTGCAAGCAATAAAGCAAAACAATATTTTGATTTTCTAAAGTCCAGTAGAGATATTTGCCTGTGTTGTGAAAATATACATCAATTTTAGAGTTTAAATAAAATTACTAATGAAATATGTTATAAACTATAAATGCTTTCTAGTTTATTATTATTATTATTATTTTTCCCTTAACATAAACAAGATCAGAAGTTCACAATATGCAATAGAATACATTTGAACCTGAAGAGATAACAAATTTTATAAACTATAAAACCACAGATCCTTGGCTACTTATGTCAATAAATAAAGCAGAATTTTATTCAGTATTAATAAAAGTTTGTTTGTTT
Organism: Tonatia bakeri; assembly: GCA_004024845.1. Lineage (NCBI taxonomy): Eukaryota > Metazoa > Chordata > Mammalia > Chiroptera > Phyllostomidae > Tonatia > Tonatia bakeri. The sequence goes on along the minus strand of PVIA01003190.1, from coordinate 149,233 downwards.
TTTGAGGTTAGGAAATTAAAATATCAGTCAGCTGATGTTTTTGAATACTTTATGAAACTTGGTGGTACTAGTATTCTGATATTTTGAGTTGTCACTACAATTTTAAGTTAGATGATTTTTTTAATATAATGTTTTTTAAATTTTAACATATAGAAGAATCATTTGTAAATGTTGTTAAATTGAAGATTTTGATTCTGTAGGTCTATTGTGAGGCCTGAGATTCTAATCAACTCTCTAGTAAGATGTATGTATGGATCACACTTAGAGTAGTTAGAATTTAGGAGACAGGATAATCTTATTTAGGTTATTCATTTTTATTATTATTTTATTAAATTAAAAGATATTTAACAGCTAATGCTATATTTCATTTTGGAAAATAATTTAAATAATTTGTTGCAACCAAATTACTGTTATCTACAATGCTTCATTGTTAAATATGACTTTTCATTTATATAACTTGTTTCATCCTTTTTATATGAGTTGCAACACAATGTGATAAGTAATCTGAAATAAGATTGTCATCTTTATGAGCTGATTTCATCAATGTTTCAGAGAAAACAAGTTTAATTTCTTTAGCTAAAAACAAAGGTGGCATTGTTATTCTTGTCAAGACTGTGAAGACCCAGCATAACACTTGAGTGGGCAGATCTATTAAGTTTTTACATGTTAAATCCCTTTGATGAGATATCAGTGGGATATGATTAATTAAGGATAAGTTAAAAGCAATCAAAATGAAGATAAAGATATACAGTTGTGTTTGGAAGTGCTGGGGTTGAGCAGAAATATTACTTCTTGACATTATTTGTCTGATACAAAGTTAAGGACTATTTTTAGTTGGGGAAATGTCACAGTGCTGTTTGTATTGTGCTTACAGAATGATGGCTAATCTCAGTGACACACTTATTAGATTTTGTTTTCCTATGCGCAAGGCACTCGAAGCCCAAATCAGAGGTCTCTTAGGGGAGTTACCCAGTCCCAGTAGACTGCAAAAATGATGTTATAGGTTGTGTTGAAGAAAAGTCTAATGCTGTAAATGCTTGGATATGAGAAGGAAGATTTTAAGTTTATTTTGTAGAAGGGCATATTCTATTTGCACTATCGATCTGGAAGCTTATCAAATTCACATAACTTTTATTTTCTCTTAAGTTGATTTTGCCTGATAGAAGAGTGTCGGGCTATAAGACATTGCTGAACAGAGCAAGAAGGCAGAAAATGTTAATGAAATGAACACCTGCTGGGAGCAGGGCTGGAAAGCACTGAATGGTATAAGAATGTATGTGGTCAGTAAGGGCAGACATGTGGGCAATGTCAGAGTCAAAAGGATATACACAAACCAATAAAATCTTTTGCAAACATTGGGGAGGAAGGCTTGTGATAAGCACCAGTGAATGTAGTATAATTACTTACATTTATAATGCATTAAAACTCTAAATACTATATTCTCCAGCTCAGTCATTCTGACATCCCAGAATAACGAACTTCTCAGAGTCATCCCAGTTGAAGAGAACATGGACTTGTTCACCTTTCAAGGCTGATATGAAGGACACACAGGGAGTATACAGCTCCATTCAAGTGTGGAGTCTTTGTATCTGTCCTGTCAGAGTTTATTAAAATAGCCACTCTAGCATTTTTTTCCTCATTTTTCTCCCATGTTCTATTTTCTTGTATTCCTGATTTTTCCTGTATTCTAAACCTTGGCATTTCCTTTCATTGACACTGTGTCCTAGAAACAGGTCATCTTTTAAACATGCCTTCGGCTGATGCAAGCTCAGATCATACAGCGTGTGGAGGAGGTTTGGTTTTAGGGACAGTTTCTCGAGCTGACTTTGGCACTTCTTCACCTCTTCCCATTCACGTAGTGTAGTTCAGCCCTTCACAGTAACATTTCATATGATTATTCAGGCATCTTTGTGCCTGGTTGGAATTATTGGGTTTGAGCTTAAGGAACAAAATCTTTTATGTACCAATATCAACATTATGCCATTATACCGGGGGAAGAAAAATGATAGCTGGAAGAAGGGCATAACGTCTATTGACTGTCCAGTTTATTTTTGTAACTCCAAATACATCATATATATTTTTCTTCATAACATCCCTTCAGATAATGAAAAAAAAATCAGAAATTTAAAAACTTTCCCTAAATTATCCAGTAAGTAAGAAGCTAGCCAAGATGAGTCCACGTCTGTCTGGCTCCCAGAGTAGCATAATTTTAAATTAATCCAATGTGTAACATCATTTTAGTTAACTTTAAATTACATAATAGCTTTACATGGTAATCACCCAGGCACAGTATCTTACAGGATGTTGAGGGGGATCATAATGGTTATTGTGGGAACAGAGTCAATCCCCAAACCACATGTATGCTGATATGTTTATAAACACAGCTATAATGTCTGTATCAGTCTGAAGTGTATGCATTTTATTTTAATTTTTAAGAGTTAATGTTTTAAAATTTTTTTAGCTAAACAAATACCACCAGCATTTGTATCTTTTAGGATGGTTATACATGGTAATACCAGTAACTGAATTATGTGTCAGGTATGGTGCAGATCCTGACAATTGCACATGTAAAGGTTAGCACAAAGTGGTGGAGATTATACATTTTTAAATGTGATGTAGCCAAAACTTAAACCTCAGTCTTCCTTACTACAAAATTCATTTTTTAACCATAGATTTTTTAAACTGTACATTTTTACTATACGCAAAATAGGGTAATAGATTTAAATTTCAGTTCATGCATATTCATAGGAATTTGTTTAAGATGTAATGAAACTTATTCTTAGTGGTTAGTTTAATTCCAGGTTGATTCTAGGCTCAGAGTCTGATAATGTACATGTTTAAGTGAGAGGTAAAGGAGAAAGAACATTGGGCTGAAATGAATGGAGATGTCAGTTCTTTAATCCCCAGGTTGTCAAGAGTTTTTAAAAGGCCATTTTTGCTTTGAGGGCCATCACGGAGGTTGAGGTTCATGGCCTGCCTTCAAAGAGACTTTAAAAGTAACTTCATATTTGTGTTAGGAGAGGGGCAGACTTTCCTTGGTTTCTTAGTGCTACAGAATTTGGAAGTAATAGCTGGCTATTTTAGTCTTTACCTCTAGATAGCTTTCAGACCATCCAAAGATTATAAAATGAACACCATAGGTATTTCTTTGGTAAAATGTTTTATTGGACAGAGGCCAAGACATTCAAGTGATGGTAAAATTATAAAAATATGTACAATTTACGATGACTTAATGATGATTAAAAAACAGTCAAATGCCAAAGCATTAAGGTTAATAACATCTTCTGTGGGAACCACATCCTAGGCAGAGCCAAGGAAGTGGTAATTCCCCCAAAACTATTATATAGTTGTCTCCCCTTATCCATGGGTGATACTTGGAAGACCCCCTGCCCCTGCCCAGTACATGTCTGAAAACATGGGAGTATGGAACCTAATCAGCTTCCTCAACTCTCCTGAAAATGTGGCAGCAGCTTCTTCACCAGTAATTTTTGTTGCACTTCCTTTTTTTTTCTTTTAGAGAAATACACATTTTTTAGTTGCTCCACTCTTCATGAAAATTTTCCTACATGTATGGGAATAACTTTTCTCAGAACAGCCACCTCCAGAAATCAAGAGAAAACAGTGTTTGTTTTAATGCATATTTTTCTGGAAGATATTTTCTATGCTGTATAAGAAATGCTTTAATATATATTTTTGGTTCTGTAATATGTGAGCCAAGCTGGGGACATATGTTGGGTCTGTTCACTTCTATTTCTCTCCATTAATGTTACTCCAGTTCAAGCCACATTGTCTGTTGCCTGAAGTACTGAAGTCATTTTCTAATTTCCTTGTTTTTCAATCAGCTTACTTTCAATCTAATATCTCCAGAATTCATTTTTTAATGCAGTAATGGTATTTCAAAACTCAGATAAAATTGTATCACTGCTCTTTAAAATCAATGGCTTTCTACGTTAAGAATTAAGTCTACCCCCCTGACCTTGTCCTGTAATACTCTGTGTAATCTGATCCCTATCCTGTTCACTGATTGCATTCTGTGTGAGTTTCTCCTTCAGTCACTACCTTCCATTCATTCTGTGTTCCTACTGTTATGTTCACTTTTATAATTAGTATCTTTCAAAAAATTTTTCTATTTTTCTGCCTGGCTGGCATAGCTCAGTGGATTGAGTGTGGGCTGCGAACCAAAGCATCATAGGTTCGATTCCCAGTCAGGGCACATGCCTGGATTGCAGGCCACGGCCCCCAGTGACCACACATTGATATTTCTCTCTCTCTCTCTTTCTCCCTCCCTTGCCTCTCTAAAAATAAAAAAAAATCTTAAAAATAAAAAATTTTTCTATTTTTCTAAGTTGTTGAATTTATTGGCAAGAAATTATGCATGATTTTCCCTTACTCTTCTAATGTTTGTAGGATCTGTAGTGATGCCTCCATTTTCATTCCTAATATCAGTAAACTGTGTTTTCTCTCTTTATCAGTTTATCAATTTTATTGTCTCCCCTCAAAGAACCACTTTTTATTTTATAGATTTTCTCTGTTGTATTTCTGTTCTTTACTTCATGAATTAATTTGCTCTTGCTTTCTAATTTTTTAAATGGAAATTTAAATATTCTCTAACAATTTTTCTCTTAGCTACATTGTAAAATTTTTGGCATATTGTGCTTTTGTCATTGTTTATTTTAATTCAAAATACTTGTAATTTTACTTTTGATTTCTCCTTTGACTCATGGGTGAGGTATAAGTCTTTTATTTAATTTTCAAATATTTGGGGGTCATTCAGTTATCTTTTCAATATTAATTTCTAGTTTAATTCTGTTGTAGTAAAAAAAATAACCACTTCATGTTTGATTTTAATCCCTTCAAATTATTGAGACTTTTTTGTGGCTCAGCATGTAGTCTATCTGGGTGGATGTCCTGCGTGTCTGAGAGCAGAATGTGTGCTCTGTAGTTATTGAATGTTTTCTGCTTTAAATGCCAATTAGGTAAAGTTGTTTGAGTTGATAACATTGTTTAAGTCTTTACTGTGCTACTAGCTTTCTGCATGCTTGTTCTATAAATTATTGACAGGAAGTTGAAGGTGTCATCTATAACTATGGGTGTGTCTTTTTTCTGTTCTGTCAATTTTAGTTGCATATATTTTGAGACTTTGTTATTAGCATACACATATAGGACTGTTATGTGTTCTGAATGAATTGACCCTTTATTATTATAATATGTCCTTTTTATCTTTAATAATATCTCTTGTCTTGAAGTCTCATAATAGTCTTTATCTGATATTAATACAGCTGTTTCAGCTTTCTTCTATTAGTGTTTGCATGGCATATTCTTTTCCAAACTTTTAGCCCATTTCTGTCTCTGTCATTTAAAGTAGTCTCTTGTATCCACTCATTTAGTGATGGACACTTAGGTTGCTTCCAACACTTGACTATTGTAAATTGTACTGCTAAAAACTATGGTACATTTATAGAATGGAATACTATGCAGCAGAAAGAAAGAAAGAGCTCCTACTCTTTGTGATGGAATGGATGGATCTAGAGAGCATTATGCTAAGTGAAAAAAACCAGGAGGTGAAAGAAAAATACCATATAATCTCACCTGTAAGTGGAACCTAATCAACAAAACAAATAAGCAAAAGAAAATCAGAGACATCAAAATAGAGTACAAACTGACAGTAACCGGAGGGGATGGGAGAGAGGGATAATGGGGAAAAGAAGGGAAGGGGTTGTCAAGGAACATGTATAAAGGACACATGGACAAAGCCAAAGGGGAGTAGGATCAAGGGTGGGAGGTGGGGTTGGGTGGGGAAGGGGAAGTGGTGGTGGGAAAATGGAGACAACTGTAGTTGAACAACAATTTAAAAAAACAATGCCTAAAAAAATAGTTTCTTGTAATCAGCATATACGTTTTTGTCCTTTTTTATACAGTCTGATAGTTAACCTTTTAATTAGATGTTTATACTATTTAATAATGTAATTATTGTTACAGTTAGGCTTAGTCTGCTATGTTACTATTTATTTTCTATTTATGTCATTTATTCATTCTTTATTCTTATACAGTTTTGACTTGATTAATTTTTAGTATTCCATATTATCTTTAGCATGGGTTTATTAGCTACATCCTTTATTTTTAGTGGTTATTCTGTGGTTTATAATCTATATCTAACTTATTATAGCCTACACTGATCTATTATACTATTCCATGTAAAATACAATGTCCAGCAGAAGTAAGGCCTGCTTGAGTGTGGTTGGTAGGGTAATAATATGCGTGTATAATTTGTAGTTTTAATTTGAACATTTCACCTAAAATATCATATGGTGTGATTGAGTGCAATATTGTTATGTTACAGAATTACATGCTTATGATTTTTTAATAAAAGATTTTGTAATAAAAAGGGTCATTATTTGTGCCGTACCCTATATATGAACCTTATAACAATATCTTTCTACTTTCTTTACATTGACTTTATGTATTTTTAACATATATTTTACTTCTACACACATTATACATCTGATAATACATTGATGTTTTACATTGTCAACTATATTTTAAAGAAATTGAGAAAATGAGAAAAAAATGACTTTTATATACTGACACATTACTGTTTTTTATACTATTTACTTGGGTAGACCCTAATTTCTATGTGATATTATTTTTCTTCAACCCAAATAATTTTCTTTGTCACTTATTGTGGTACAGACATGCTAGTTTTAGATTCAGCTTTTGATTGTCTGGAAGTATCTTTATTTCATTTCCATTTTTATAAGTATTTTGGCTGAATATAGAATTTTAGCTTGACACATTTTCTTTCAGCACATTAAAGATGTCACTTGATAGTCTTGCTTTCACTGTTTCTCGTTAAAAATTGGGAACTATTCTTATCTTTGTTCTCCTCTATGCAATGTGTAGTCTACTTGCTTTCAAAATTTTGTCTTTATCACTGGATTTCAACTATTTAGTTACAATGCTTCTTCTTGAATGTTTCCTTGTGTTATTCTGATTGGAATTTGATGAGCTTATTGTATCTGTGTTTTCTAGTTTTCATCAAACTTGGAACATTTTAGCAAATTTCTTGAGATATTTTCCTGCTTTCCTCTGCATGTATCTCCAATTACATATATCTTAGATCATTTGATTTTTGTCATTGAGGGCATTATTTTTATTCCCTGGGAATTGTTCCTAGCACTTTATTGCTCTATGCTTCATTCAGATTTGATTATTTCTAATGTTATATTTTCAAATTTGCTGATTTTTTTTTGAGTGTCAGATGTCCCCATCTACCAAATTTTTGTTTCAGAACTCATGTTTTTCAGATGTTGAAGTTCAATAATAGTTTTATTTCTCTCCTCATTGTGCTCAGATATTTCTTTAAATCTTAAGCATATTTATAACAGCTCTTTTAAAATTCTTATTACTAATTCTGTCATCTCTGTCATTTATGGGCTTGCTTCTACTGACCGATTTGACTTCTGGCTGTGAATTAAAATCTGCTGCTTCTTCATATGTCTTGAGTGTTGTTATTGTTATTTTTTAACAATTATCTTGTTTTGGCAGGTAATTAATTTACTTGCAGTGTAACTTAATTTTTTTGTGTGGATCTAGAGAGACCTCTATTCTAGGACTATTTCTAAGGTATGACCCTTCTCTACTGAACGAATGTCTCGGCAATTCAGCAACCTCTTTACATTTGGCCTGTGGAAATTCAAATATCTCCCTACTCAGTGTGAATTCTGGAAATTGTTTAGCTCACCAAATCTTATGGTTTGGCATTACAGAATTTTATCCTGCCCACAGTGCAACTTTGTATTCAAACAAGGACATAAGAAGACTGCTATTCCGACTTCCGGAGATATTTTTACACATAGCTTTCTTCTCCCTGATGCTCCTTGAACCTCGCTGTGCTCAGCTTGTTTGTGTTCTTCCTTCCTCCAGAAATGGTCCATAAGTTTCAAGCAGAAAGCTGAGGCAATGGTACAATTCACCTCATTCATTTCCCCTCTCTTAGGGATCGCAATATCACACTGCTTGTTTTTTTAATTTTCTGAAAAAAGGTGGGCTTTTTTCAAATATTTTGTCCAGTTTCTAGTTTTTTATCATGGGAAAGCAAGTAGCACTGCTGAAAGAACAAATCAGGAGTAGAGTTTTTCTCCAGCCATTCTAGCCTTTTCACAATTCTTCAAAGACAAAAGGGCCTTAAGGTGTTTGAATTAGGATTTAGAAGATTTTTCTTATTAGTCTCTACAAAGTGCCTCCTTCTTATTCTTTACCTACCAAAAAATCCTGTTTTGACCATATTATTTAAAGTCACTGTTTATCACATTAGTTCTTTTTTACATCCTTTTCTGGAATTTATCACAGTCTGTGATTATCTTTAAATTTTTTTGCATGTATAATATCTCCCTTCCCCTTGCTATGTAAATTCTACAAGGAGAGAAAACTGTTGATTGTACTGCCATGTTTGTTAGCTTCCTGAATGGGTACCTGGATCATAGGAGGGAGCCAGCAAACATTTTATGAATATAAGTTTGAGTAAAGGTAATATCTCACCATATACTCTGAAATTGTAAGAGAGAGGTGCTAAACAGCACAGTGCTAGGTCTACACATCAGAGTAGGTTATGCTTATGTGTATTCACAGAATTTTTTCCTTCAGGTAAAGAGAATTGAATCCATTATGTTCACAAGAGAAAATTATGGCTTTAAATTCTTATATTTAGCTATGTTTGCTATTGGTCTCTACTTCTCTTTATGTAATCTAAATATACTACATCCTTATTGGTTGCATTATATGTATGGTCTGTGATAGTTCATTTGAAATAGAGATGCATAACTATTTTCTCAACATTAACTTGTTCTAGTAATATATATTAGTTTGATGGTGTCTTAGTTTGGGTTGCTATAACAAAAATACCACAGTCTTGGTGACTTTAACAACAAACATTTACTTAATGTAGTTCTGGGGCCTGGGAAGTCCAAAATCAAGGCCAACACATGGGCAGATCTGATGTCTTGTGAGAACAATTTTCCTGGTTTGTAGACAGCCATGTCCTCATCTTTCAGTGTCTTCACATGGGGACAGATGATTTTTCTCACATCTCGTCTTGTAAGGACATTAATTTTATTCATGAGGGCTCTATCCTCATAACCTAATTACCTTCCAAAGGCCCCACCTCAACTATTATCACATTAGGGATTAGTCTTCAACACATGATTTTTCTTGGGGACAGGTACAAATGTTTAGTTCATAGCTAGTGGAGAATATAATATTTTGTATAATGGTATATATGAATATTATGTGCCAGTTTTAAATTTGCTTGACAATGAAGGGGCTGGCCTGCTTTAGTATGAAATAACTATGCTCATGTTACTGATTTTAATTCTGAAGTAGATAGAAGAATAGCTGACCTAAATAGTTATGCTGCACTTTGTTTTACATTCTCTTAAGTATGTGTTTTTTAAATTAATCACCCACTTCACTAAAATGTAGGTCTGCATTTTCCTGTATTCTATTAAAAAAAAAAAAGAGTATCTCTGTTCAAGATTTTGGGATTTGATTGTCTCTTAGTATTATTGGCTTACATGATAGAAATCTAATTCTTTCCCTGGTTGGAGATTGGTATTTGGGAGCATAGAAAATTTTGTGATAGGTTTTGTACCCATATTTAGTTAAAGAAACCCTCTTGGAATGTGTAGAATAGCTTTTTTTTTTCCTTTTGCTTGATTTTTTTATGTGTCCCCAGCTTTGTCATTAGGGTTATATTTATGGACTATTTTTCTTTATCAAATATTATAATTTGTAGTATTTCATTTAGAATCATGAATACATTATGATAGAAGCTCAGGCATTAATTTTAAAAGTTAGTCCTCATAATAATATCACTTTAATTATAAACACTCTTAAATTTATATGTGCTCTAATTCAGCATAAAACTAAAAATTTCAACATCAATTTAATTTACATAGTCAGGTAAACCAATGATATAATTTATAGTATATAGAAATTTTTAGATATTTTTCAAAATATTCTAGGCAGCATGACTTCCCTACCTAGATGATGACAATTGAGCATGAATATTCAAAGATAAAAATAAAATCCTCATGATGTGATGAGGCAGGCATTTATTTATTCAATATACTTTGCTCATAATTTTAGATGTGAAACAGAAGGATCAATTTTATCTCCTCAAAATTTTCTGAACATCATGACTTTCAGGCTCTTTTATGAATACTGCCAGTGTGGTAATGAACACCACTAGCAGCTTTTAGGTAGTGATGGGAGTGGCTTTCAAGTTCTCATGTAATAGTGGTCCAAGAGTAACTTGTAAATCTCTAATTTACTTGGCTTCACTTAGCTGTGTCATTTTCCAGAACACTTGCTCTCAAGCCTACTTTCCCCAGAGGCCTAAGATATCTGATAATAAATTAGAAGCCTCGTCCTCACAGATAAGTGCTGAAAATAATTTTGTTGCCCTATATAGGGTGTCTAGTACTGTAGCCTTTTTCTCGTTAAAGGTATCATGGATCCCTGTCCACCCCTTGCTCCCACTCCCCACTTGACTTTCCTAATAGAGTTTGATTTAGTTTGATTGAAAAGAAAGAAATGAAACAATAGGAATATAATACCCAGTCATCCTCTGTGGGTATCTACGCCCCTCTTCATAGCTGCATTGAATGAATATTTGTTGAATAGATGAGTGGCATAGTGAACAAATCAACATTTTAAGATATTTTTAAAATTCTTATGCAAAAAGAATGTTTTCAAATAGCCAAATCCCCCAAACCCAGAGGAATTGGATACTTAAATCTATTTTTTTCATCAGTGTGTGTACTAGTAAATATGTGACAAATAATGAAAACTGCTCTTTATGTTGAATGCAGTTAACCCTAAATCATCACCAATGGCTCCAACGTTGTGTTCATAGTTACTGGAAAGGGAGTAGGTAATGCTTCTGCTGAGAGAATCCTCTGGGTCCATATACCTAATGCTGTGGCATTTGTCATTTTATTCTGTAATTTGTGAAATAAATAAGGTCAATCTGTTGTGAACACATTGCAAATAGTTTATCTAACATTTTTATGTTGAAAACTTTGGATAAAAATTGCTGATAATAAGGCAATTGTTCATAAGCAACACCGTATTGTCTGACCTTTTTACATTATCCTACTTAGACACCTGCTTTCTTGCAGTTTCAAATTCTCCATTTGCTTTTTGTGCTTGATTTTCCCCCCATGAGTTTAAGATACTTTTTAAGAGGGAAAAGTGTATCAATAAGTTCTTCAGCACTGCTAAAATTATCAGTGAACATCTTGTCAGACAGTGATGTGTGAATCTGTTTTGTATGTCTCTCTCCAAGGCCAGGTTTGTTGATGGAAGGAAACACTTTCTCATTTTTAAACCTGAATCCCGCCCTGTGCAGAACACATTAGTATAATGCAGAGACTGTGGGAGAAGTCAACATTTTAATTTTCTGGCTTTCTTATTTGTTCATGCTTTCCCTAAACATGAAGTTTAAAACAATGGACTCTACTAATCACTCGTTTGTTGGATGCTTTCAGACCCCTTCATTTCTTTTAGTTGAGACAGAATTACACCTTAGTTCTAGGAATCTGTGAGTTAGCAGTGGCACTTTCTTTGTTATGCTCTCTAATGTCCTTTGATCTAGGTCCAGCATGAATCAGCTGTTACAGCTATTCCAGAGTAATTTACTTATCCACTAATGCCATCTATGAAAGAGGAAATAACCAGGTTTGTATAAATGTAGGATTCTAATGTGGCCACTAACATTAAGTCACTAATGCGACCCTCTCATTAGCTTTAACTTTCAATTAGGTGTTCTCAAACAATTAGCTTTTGTGCTACATAATCTTATTTATAGCATTACATTCCCTGATGAGAAAAGAAATTACTTCTGGGAAAGCTGAGTCTCAAACTTTTAATTTAGGTACTAAATTCAGATACATTACCTCCATTGGACTTTCTTCTTGTGGAATTAGTAAACTTAATTCTCTTGAAGATCATGTGATTCTCTAGGCATTATGAGCCTCTTAAGAAGAAAACTACTAAAATCCGTGGGTGCTTAGAGAGCATACAGGGAGATAAATGCAGGAGAGACCTGCTATTTGCAAATGGCATTAAAAGTTTTCAGATTTTCAAAATATTCTCAGGAAAATTTTTTTTTATCATACTAATATTACTTAAAGCTATATATGTCAGATTCATAATTTCCTTTTCTTATGTACCAATTTATCAGAAATTTTTGTTGTTTTTCCTTTGATTTGATTTCCCACCATAAAACCTGAGACTCTGGAGTCACTTTAAATGATGGTCTTGATAGAGCTTTCAAAATCTATAACAACATTTAATACATCTCTAGTCACATGGAACTTCACAGGATGCCATATCAAATTCTCTCCAAATAAGACATGTTCTTTGCCTGAAAAATGTTTACTGTAAATGTAAAGTCATATGATAAATATTAAATATATATTTATCTATTTGTTCAAGAAATCTGTCTAATAGTTTTTAGATTTTGGACGGTTGAGTATGTAAGAATAGACAAAGTCCTATCATTTTATCATGTGGGGAGGGTTGGGGTGGGAAAGGACAAATAGTAACAAGAAAGCAAATAAACAAGATAATTACAGATTGTAAAAACTGGTGTGTAGAGGTGTCATTTCTTCTGGAATCTGAAGGATGAGAAGGAGGTAATGATGGCAGAAGAGACTAGTCAGAGAGAAGAGCAAGTACAAAGGCTCAAAGCAGGAACAAGCTTGACCTTTTGAGTAACAAAAAGGTCAACGTAGTTGAACATAGTGAATGAATGAGAGAGATAGGAGAGAAGGTTGGTTTGAAAAGCAAGAATCACATCATAGAGGCCAGACTGAATTTTATTTTATTTCCTTTTATTTTTTCTATTTTCTTTTTAAAAATTTTTATTGTTGTTCAAATACAGTTGTCTTCATTTTTACCCCACTACACCCCTGCCCCACACATCTCTTCTTCCCACCCTCAAAACCACCCACCTTGGCTTTGTTCAAGTGTCCTTCACATGTGCTCCTTGATGGCCCTTCCCCTATTATCTCTCTTCCACCTCCTCTTTGGTAACTGTCAGTTTGTTCTTTATTTCTATGTCTCTGGTTGTATTTTCCTTGCTTGTCTGTTTTGTTTAGGTTTCACTTCTATTATAAACAAATCAACAAACAACAAGTGTTGGAGACGTTGTGCACAAAAGGAAACTCTAGTGCACTGTTGGTGGAATGCAGACTGGTGCAGCTACTATGGAAAACAGTATGGAATTTCCTCAGAAAAATGAAAATGGAAATGCCTTTTTACTGAGCAATACCACTGCTGGTATTATACCCTAAGAATCCTGAAGCACCAATTCAAAAGAATATATGCACCGCAGTGTTCATAACAGCACAATTTACAATAGCTAAGTGTTGAAAGGAACCTGAGGGCCCATCAGTAAACAAATGGATCAAAAAACTGTAGTACATTTACACAATGGAATACTATGCGGTAGAAAGAAAGAAGGAGCTCCTACCCTTCATGACAGTGTGGATGGAACTGGAGAGCATTATACTAAATGAAATAAGCCAGGTGGTGAAAGACAAATACCATATGATCTCACCTATAAGTGAATTTTATTTTAAAGGCAATGGAAAATCATTGAAGTGTTTTAAGAAGGATAGTATCTTAGTAGACTTTAAAAAGGATGTCTCTAGCTGCTGTACAGAGACTAGATTATAAAAGTAAATGTAGAAAGAAGAAAACATATTAAGAACCTGTTTCAGTATCCTAGTATTTGGTATTCACCTAAGAGATGGTGATGGACAAGACCAGAATGAGGGTGGTAGTGATGGAGAGCAGTGGATAGATTTGAGATATATTTGATATATTTTGATGATGGATTGGCCTTAGAGGATAAGGGAAATAGAGACGTGAAGGATTATTTATGGATTTTTAGCTGAAGAACAGTGTCATTTGCTGAGAAATAGGGGATAATGAAAATATATAAGCTGAAAGATCATAAACAAAAGGAATCAAACTTATAACAAGTCAGGGGGTCATGATGGTTACTTCTTCTTTGTTTATCTGTTTCTGTATGTCATATTGAACAAATATAATTAGATGCAAAATTGCCATGTGCAAGAACAGATATAATTTTGAGTAAATCACTTTTTATTGAAGGACTATTGTGTTCTAAACACTCTGCTAAATTCATCATAGTATTAATTCTTGTTTACAGGCAGAAAAATTGACATACCAAAGGCAATTAGAGGACAATGTGATGATGCTGTAATGGAGGCATATATAAAGAACTGTGGAACCAGAGATGGAGATATAGTCCCCCTGAAAGCATAGCAAAGGCACCTGAGAACAGTCACCATTCTGGCATTCCTCATGTGAGAGGCTGAGGCTTGCAGGATGACTGGGGATAGGGTGGAAGGCCCAATGATCTTGTCCTGATGCTGTATTCAAGAGGGTTGCTGAGGGTAACTGGGGAAAGCCCAAGTTCTCATGACACTGTCACTGCCTCAAAATCAACACTAATGTTGGCCTTTCAAAGTGAGAGAGGAACTTTGCCAAGTAGAAATGAGAAAAAAAAAGCTTTCTAGGTAGGAAAAAAACATCATGTCCAGGTACAGAAGGCAGGAATGACAAGACATGTAGGTGGGCAAATAGACTGGAATCAGCTTGCGAAAACTTGGATTCTGAACTCAGGAGGCTTATTCTTTTTTTTTTAAGATTTTATTTATTTATTTTTAGAGAGGGAAGGGAGGGAGAAAGAGAGAGAGAGAGAAACATCAATGTGTGGTTGCTGGGGGCCGTGGCCTGCAACCCAGGCATGTGCCCTGACTGGGAATCAAACCTGCGATGCCTGGTTCGCAGCCCGCACTCAATTCACTGAGCTGTGCCAGCTGGGAGGAGGCTCATTCTTGCCCTCAAGGAGCTTCCCATCCAGGGGGAGAGGCGTGCTACTCATCGCATGCCAATGGTCACGCACACCTTACATTTGATATGATAGATTGAATGTATAATAAATATTCAGTGAATACTTGATGATCAAGAGACTGATGTCTTTGCCATGTTGTCACATTAAGAGGGCTGTGATTTGTGCTTCACATGATTCAGAAAGAAATCACCAGCATCTTGGTAAGAGCAAGAGGAAATGATATGAGACTTGACTATTGAAAGTCTTCAACATTAACTTTTGTTTTGTCCTTTTCTCAAGTTCTATTTTTCTTTTCTATTATAATGTTTAAAGAATAAACCCACCTTCATTTCCTCTTTAAAGTAATGATCTTCCACTTCATGTCTTGGATTTCTTCTACCGCTGAAATGGCTTCCAAGTGCATGACAATTCTGGCAGTTTCCAGCTTCCAGAATCCACTAGGGCAATAAAATGGTTGAGAGAGAGTTTAGCCCAAGGGACCAGATATGAATTTTGACTCTGTCACATATTAGCTCTGTAACTAGTACAAGTTTCTTAAACTCTTTATACCTCAACCTTTCTTTTTAAATTTACAAACCAGAGATAATACTAATGCTTACTTCATAGGGTTGTTGTGAAGGACAAATGAGATCATGTGTATGAACTTATTACAGTGCCTGGAGTACAACTGTAAGTTAATAATGGGTACCTCGAAAACAACTCTTCTGTAGTTGCTCTATAAGTGTCAGCTACTATGTCATTAATGCTCAACAGGATTAACAAAACAGTAATGCCAAACCTTAAGTAAATCATGTAACATGTTTCCAATGGCCACAGCACTACAGAGTCAAGGATAGAGTCGTGTTCAAACCAATTAGTGTCTGTGGATCTGCTATGTTTACCCTATGAGAACAACACACTTCACCCATTCTTCCCATCTGACTCAACAGCACACAAAGGTAGCTCTTGTGTCCTGAAGAACTGGCCCTTTTAGTTACAGTTCAGTTGCCTGCCCCTCCTCTGGATCATTGTGGTCGTAATTCTTGCTGCTTCTCCTGGGACTGCTGCCATCATTGCTCCTTACGTTTAGACCTTGTGGAAGCCTGCCACGCTTCCAAATGCAGGTAGATCTGAGAGGATCTGGTTCCTAGCTTATTCCATCATTTCCACTGTGGGCTCAGCTTTGGATCCAAATGGAGAAACAGGCCTTCTCTCAGTGGTGGGACCAGCTGTGATGAGGTAGGCTACCTCGGAGTGCTGCCCCACACTGTCAGTGTGTAATTGTGAGCCCACGTCACAGACATTTGAATGTTTGCCAGCTATTTTTCTGCATCTGATTCTTCCTAAAATTCAGACATGAGTCCTTGGGAATGAATTTGGAAAATATTGAGTATGGAGGATATCATGATGGTCTTAAAAAGCATGCTTGCTAATCTTGAGCTTGTTGCTGAGAGATAATTATTGGAAACTACTCTAGTCTTTTACTTTTTACTTTTATTAAAAAAATATTCCATGTCCTTTCAACTTTCCTTAGGAAAAGCATATGCTAACTGTGTCTCCCTAGGAAGGTTCTTTTAAATTTTTGTGGAAATCTGGCTCAGCATTGGCTTGCCAGATATCAACACTGTAAGAAAAGAGGAGACTTTCTCCATCTCCAATAACAACTGTAAGAAGAAAAAATATCTATAAGAAAACTCTATAATTCCAGATATAGGTAAAACACAAACATGTAATTTATATAAACCCAAATTTTAATTTTCTTGCTTTATTAATCTTATTTTGAAGATTAGGGACAAAGCAGAATAAAAGACAGGCTTTAAACAATGATTAGGGAAAGTTGCTCAGAAAAAAAGAAAGATAGTAGAGAAAAGGTAAAAGAGCAAATACAGTGAAAGAAAAAGATGATTTTTTTTTTAGTGACTTGCTTCTGATTAAAAAAGCTTTGCCCTCTGGCTTCTCCCCTGCTTTTACTTAATAGTATTTCTTGCTCTTAATTTAAACAGTATCACTTTTTGGCCCTGGCTGGCGTAGCTCAGTGGATTGAGTGTGGGCTGCGAACCAAAGCATCACAGGTTCAATTCCCAGTCAGGGCACATGCCTGGGTTGCAGGCCACAGCCCCCAGCAACCACACATTGATGTTTCTCTCTCTTTCTCCCTCCCTTCCCTCTCTAAAAATAAATAAATAAAATCTTTAAATATATCACTTTTTATGTCAAATGCTAAACAGTTGTAGAATCTAAATAATCTAGAATTTTGACAATCCTATTTTTTAAGCTTTAAATGATAACTTTGTGATAAGGTAAATATAACTATTTTTTTTGTCTAATGGCTACTCAAAGCATCATACATAATATATTAAATTACAGCTCACAAATAACAATGTCACCTTTCCACTGACAAGTAACTTGGCACCAGATGAAATTCCCTAAATAAGTATCCTGATTTACCATCTCAAAAATGCTGTGTTATTTCAAATAATAAACTTTGTAAAAATAAAACAAAAAGGTAGGCAAAAGGAATTCCCTATTTGTAGTAATTAAATATATCACCAAGGACTGAATTTGAGAAAGAAATCTCAAGAAAGTACTCTTTAGTGTCCTGAGACTGTTTAGTCTCAGGAAATGCAGGCGGGCCAGGTGGCAAAATTTGAGGACAGTGATGATAAAATATCATTGTTTTACTTACATTCTGTAATTGATTAGGATAGAAATTAGAAATAATAGTTAAAAGCAAAGCTGAGGACAGGGCCAAGGGTGTTCCTCTCAGTTCTGTTGTTCCTTCGAAGGAGTACCCATGGCTTCGGTTCAACAAGTGGTCTCACAAAAGCCCACTCAGTTCTCAGCAGGCCCAGAGGAATCCACCCTTAGGAATTAGGATATGGGTGAAGGTGACTGGGGAGAAAAAAGTCTCTTTATTAATCTACAAAAACATATGAAGCTTTACTACCCAATACTGCTAACATCCCTTCCATCTTGAAGTCAGGACGGTGGTGGGGGCTACGTGTTCACTCTCCCTTTTGCTCCTTTCGTGTGTGTGCACGTCTGTTAAAACCCACCAAATTTTAAGAATTTTGCTATTTTAGTTATGGTAACATTTTTTAGATGTTTTGATGGCTTCATATAATTGCTGTCATCTCTAATGTTTCTGACTTACTACATTTTGGGGATAGCCTCCCTTGACCTTCCTAACTGAAATGGTCCTTTTATGTACTATTGAAGGGCCTATCGAACTATAAGTGTTTATGCCACTTTCTACAGTATTTCTGGAGTCAGAAAGCCATTCTTATAGAGACCAAGCTGGTAACCTAAATGGTTATAGCTTCTGGGTATAAAAACTAAGAATTAATCTGCTTGTATTGTAACAAAACCAAATTGATGTCCTGGTCTTAGTGCATTAAACTTCATGAAGCTAGGAAGCATTGGATTTTTGTTTACTATTGTGTCATTTGCAACAAATACAGGCCCTGGTGCTTAGCAACATTCATTGAGAATAATTAATTGATTGAATACATGGTTAATGCAATGTAGGCTTTCCTCCTATCGCTTTGTGAAAGTGGCTCCCCTAGGTAGTCAGTGATCCTTAGAACTGCAAACTCCAACACTATAATATCAAATAAATATATTGCACACAATTGTATCTCAATAAAGCTGGAAAATTAAGAAAAAAAGAACTACAAAATTCAATTCTCTATATTCAGACCTTATTACTTAACCTGTTGAAAGTTAAATATTCTTACATTACAGTCTTATTAGAAAGTTTTCTTTCCTTGACTACTTGTTGCCAGTTTCTCCCTTCTCCAGCTGCTCCCATTAAGCCTCACTTCTCTCTGCCCCTTACATGCATTTGTACCCAATCATGACACCTTCCTGCCTTTAGTTTATTCTCTTCTTTAACTTACTTTACTGATTCTCATACTCTATTTACTAATTACTCTTAGATTTAAGTTCTGCTCAAAACTTTTGCCCAAACAGTAAAACATAAATCCTAAAAGAAAAATTGCCTTATGGGAATTTCCACATGGCTGTTCCACAGATGTCTTATTCCTTTGGTCATCTCCACACTCTCTTTCAAGTATGAAACTCTTTCTGTGTTCCTTTCAGAACCCACCTCATGAATAATTGATATTGGGTTAAGCCTTATGGATAAAGAGTGACCAAAAGAGATCACTGTTTTGACAGAGACAGGTATTCAGTTTATACTAATCAAAACAAGTATACAATTTCAGTTGTGCTAAAAGCTGTGAAGTAAAAGTTGACTGTGTCATGAGAAGATGTACTGTGATAATATAAGCCAATCTGGAGGCCAGAGAAAGCCTTTCTGTGTAAGTCACATTTAGGCTGAGGGGTGAGCGTGAAGGAGTAGTGAAAGATTGCTCCAAGATAAAGGATTAGTAGATGTAAGACCGTGGTCCGGGCAGAAAAGTGGTGTCTTGTAAGATCAGGAACATTGTTGAGGAGGAGGCTGGTGATATCGGCAGAAGTGTTATGGACCATGCTTAGGAATTTAGGCTTTATTTTGTAACAACATAAGTCATTAAAGAGTTTGCAGTGGAAGAGTGACATAATCAATTTTGTATCCAAAAATGGCACTGTAATCTACCCAGTCACTCAAATCAGCAGAGTGAAGTTCTCCCACACTCCTCCCTTTTCTGGAGCTGTCACATCTGCCATATCAACCAACCTACATTTGACCAACTAGTCAGGCTCCTTTTCTTCTCACATGTTGTGCTCTGATCCTGCATGTTCTCCCACTCTTTCCCCACTTTGGTAATTTCTACTTATTCCTCATGAGTTGGAACAACACCTCCAGGAAGTCTTCTAAGACTTTCTGTCCTTCCTTCACCTTGTCCTCATGTACAGACCATTTGGTTGATGTTTCTCTAGTGGTCTGTATGTACCTCACCTTAGTACTTATCATATTGTATTGAAATTGTGGGTTTACTTCTTTTCTACTCCCCTAGATGACTAGCTTTTTGATGTCAAGGAATTCTTTCTGTATCTTTAGGTGTGAGCACAGTACAATAGTAACTGACAGAGAAATAGATGTTAAATAAAGGAAAGTATCAATAAGCAACACTCATCTATTATTTTGGCAGTACTAGACATCTTGTTTCTAATAAAAATTAATTAGGCATGTTTATTGAATATACATAGTATATTTAACATGCATTGGAATTATATATGAATATCCATTAAGGATACAGCTTCTACTGAGCAGTCAGAAAGAGCTGGGTTTATGCTTTGGCTTCTGTCACTCTCTAACCATGTCACTTGGGGGAAGTGAGTTTATTTCTCTAGGCTTCCGTTTCCTTGTCTACAAAATGGAGATAATAAGTGCTAAAATAGTTTTGTAAATTAAGTAAAATAACAATCAACACAGTGCCTGATGTGTGGTAGGCTTTCACT
The DNA here is from genome assembly GCA_004024845.1 of Tonatia bakeri. Classification (NCBI taxonomy): domain Eukaryota; kingdom Metazoa; phylum Chordata; class Mammalia; order Chiroptera; family Phyllostomidae; genus Tonatia; species Tonatia bakeri. The sequence continues at coordinate 128,901 of PVIA01003190.1, read as the reverse complement.
AAGTGATAATTCCCTCCTGTTTCTCTTCTCTTTCTGCCCCGTCACCCACACTCTCACATTGTTTATTTATTCCTGAAATTAAACATTCAGGAAAACTCAGCCTCAGTGTTTGGAGCCATTGGTAAGTTCTTTTGAGAAAGATTCTGTGAAGTGACAGAGGACTGCGTATCTCTGACACTAGAATGCAGGAAGGAGCCCCAAATCTGTGATGGTAGAAGTGAAGTCAGAAGACTGGTATTTAGTCATTATCTTTGCATATCAACATTTTTATGTCATAGAAAATAATTTATACTAAATTATTTAATGCAATTTACTTTTCTATTAATATTATTTGTGTTTTTTAATTCAATCAGAACTGTTGTATTTAGTAAAGCCCAAGATATCATATGATGTAAAATTTATTAAGAAGTGACATATATAGCCCTGGCTGGTGTAGCTCAGTGGATTGAGCGTGGGCTGTGAACCAGGCATCGCAGGTTCGATTCCCAGTCAGGGCACATGCCTAGGTTGCAGGCTATGTCCCCCAGCAACCACACATTGATGTCTCTCTCTCTCTCTCTCTTTCTGTCTCTCTCTCTCTCTCTCTCCCTCCCTTCCCCCTCTAAAAATAAATAAATACAATCTTAAAAAATTAAAAGAAAAACCCTTATAAACAACAAAAAAAAGAAGTGGCATATATACAAAACCATATTACCGGTAGAGAAAATAACATGTCAAAGGTACTAGATTAGTTTTAAGTAGATATACCCATAAAAGCACTTTATATGTATTTATGTACTGAAATGAAATTGTTTTCAATAGCACTGTTTACCATCAGTAATTAACTGTTTATTTTAGGGCTTGTTTCTCATTTTCTATTGCTTAGAAGTATAAAACAAACAAACAAACAAACAAACCCCAAAGTACTAAGTAATATAATTAAGAAAAATTAGATTTATAAATTTATTTTTTGATTTAATCTTTATCATATTTTTTCCACTACCCTTTAGTCCCCTTATACCTCTCTCCACCCAGCAATCACCACACTGTTGTCTATGTCCATGGGTCCTTTTTTCCATTTCGCTCAATCCCTCCATCCCCTCACCTCCCCCACTAGCTGTCCTTCTGCTCTCCATCTAGTGAGTCTGTCCCCATTTTCCTTGTTGGTTCATTCTGTTCATTAGATTCTACATATGAGTGAAATCATATGGTATTTGTCTTTCTCTGACTGGCTTATTTCACTTAATACAATGTTCCCTGGGTTCATATATATTGTCTGAAAGGGTAAAATTTTCTTCTTTTTTTATCAGCACCTAATATTCCATTGTGGAAATGTCCAATATTGTTATATCCACTCATCTGCTGATAGACACCGGGGCTGCTTCCATATCTTGGCAATTGGAAATAATGCTGCGATGAACACAGGAGTGCTTTTGTTCTTTCCAATTAGTGTTTTGGGTTCCTTCAGATATAATACCAGAAGGATTGCTGGGTCAAAAGGCAGATCCATTTTTAACTTTTCAAGGAATCTTCATACTGCTTTCCATAGTTGTTGCACTAATCTGCATTCCCACCAACAGTGCAAAAGTGTTTTCCTTTCTCCAAATCCTTGCCAGCTCTTGTTGTTTGTTGATTTATTGATGATAGCCATTCTGACAGGTGCGGGATGATATTGTGGTTTAATTTGTGTTTCTGTAATGATTAATGACATTGAGCATCTTTTCATGTGTGTACTGGCGATCTGTATGTTCTCTTTGGAGAAGTGTCTATTCATGTCCTTTTCCCACTTTTTAGGGTTGTTTGTTTTTTGGTGTTGAGTTTTGTAAATTCCTTATAAGTTTTGTATATTGAGCCTTTATCAGATGTATTGGTAAATATGTTCTCCCATTCTGTAGGTTATCTTTTTATTTTGTTGATGATTTCCTTTGTTTTGCAAATTTTTTTAGTGTGATATAGTTCCAGTTGTTTATTCATTCTTTGGTTTCCCCTGCTTGGGAGGATATATCCAATAAAATATTGCTATGAGTAATGTCTGAGATTTTGCTGCCTATATTTTCTTCTATGATTTTTATAGTTTCAGGTCTAACATTTAAGTCTTTGGTCCATTTTGAGTTTATTCTTATGTGTGGTGTGAGAAGATAGTCTAGTTTCATTTTTTTTCTGTATAAATCTGTCCAATTTTTCCAACACCATTTATTGAATAAACTATCTTTAGCACATTGTGCTTGCTTTCTCTTTGCATATTAATTGACTATAAAAGGGTGGGTTTATTTTGGGGCTCTCTGTTCTGTTCTGTTGACCTATGTGTCTGTTTTTATGCCAGTACCTTGCTGTTTTGTATACTATGGCTTTATAGTATAGCTTGATATTAGGCAGCATATTTCTCCAACTTTGTTCTTCTTTCTCCAGATTGCTGTTGTTATTGTGGGACCTTTCATGGTTCCATATACATTATTGAAATATTTGATCTAGTTCTATGAGATACGTCATTGGATTCTTGATAGGAATTGAGCTGAATCTACAGATTGCTCTAGGTAGTATGGGTATTTTTATTTTATTTATTGTTGTTCAAGTGCAGTTATTTTCATTTGCCCCCCACCAATCTCCCCCAACCCACTGACCTCCACCTCCCGCCCTAAATCCTAGCCCCCTTTGGTTTTATTCATAGGTCCTTTATATATATTCCTTGACAACCCTTCTCCTCCCCCCCCCCATTTCCTCTACTCCACTACCCTCTGGTTACTCTCAGTTTGTTCTTTTTTTTATTTTAAAGATTTTATTTATTTATTTTTAGAGAGAGGGGAAGGGAGGGAAAAAGACATCAATGTATGTTTGCCTCTCATGTTCCCCCGACTGGGGACCTGGCCCTGACTGGGAATCTAACCAGCAAACCTTTGGTTCATAGGCTAGCACTCAGTCCACTGAGCCAGGGAAAAATTGCTCTTTATTTCCATGTCTCTTGTTATATTTTCCTTGCTTGTTTGTTTGTTGATTAGGTTCCACTTATAGGTGAGATCATAAGATATTTGTCTTTTACCACCGGGCTTATTTCATTTAGTATAGTGCTCTCCAGTTCCATACATGCTGTTGTGAAGGGTAGGGGCTCCTTCTTTCTTTCTGCTGTGCAGTATTCCATTGTGTAAATGTACCACAGTTTTTTGATCCACTCATTTACTGATGGGCACTTAGGTTGCTTATAGCACTTGACGATTGTAATTTGTGCTGCTATGAACATTGGGGTGCATATGTTCTTTTGAATTGGTGTTTCAGGATTCTTAGGGTATAATACCAGCAGTGGAACTGCTGAGCCAAAAGGCAATTCCATCTTTAGTTTCTTGAGAAAATTCAATACTGTTTTCCACAGTGGCTCCACCAGTCTGCATTCCCATTTGTTTATTCTTTCCTTTATGTCCCTTACTCTAGGGGACATATTGGTGAAAATATTGCTGTGTGGAATATCTGAGATTTTCCTGCCTATTTTCTCCTCTAGGACTTTTATGGTATCATGACTTATGTTTAAGTCTTTTATCCATCTTGAGTTTATTTTTGTGTATGGTATAAGTTGGCAGTTGAGTTTCATTTTTTTTTGCATGTAGCTGTCCAGGTCTCCCAACACCATTTGTTGAAGAGGTTATTTTTACTTCATTTTATGCTTCTGCCCTGTTTGTTGAATATTAATTGACCATAGACACTTGGTTTTATTTCTGGGCTCTATATTCTGTTCCATTGATCTACATGTTTGTTTTTATGCCAGTACCAGACTTTTTTGATTACAGCAGCCTTGTAATACAGTTTTATCTGGTATTATGATCCTTCCTACTTTGTTCTTCTCTCTCAAAATTGCTGCAGCTATTCTGGGTCATTGTGGCTATTATGGGTGCATATAAATTTTTGAAATTGTTTGTTCTAGTTCTGAGAAACATGTCATTGGTATAGTATGGGTGTTTTTAATGATGCTAATTCTTCCTATCCATGAACATGGTATGTATTTCCACTTATTTGTATCTCTTCAGTTTCCTTGGTGTCTTACACTTTTCTGAGTATAGATGTTTTACATTCTTGGTTAGGTTTATCCCTAGCTATTTTATTCTTTTTGTAGCAATTGTGAATGTGATAGTTTTATTAATTTCCCTTTCTGATTTCTGGATATTAACTCTGTCTCCTGCTACTTTTCTGAATTCATTTATCAGTTCTAGTAGTTTCTTAGTGGAAAATTTGTGGTTCTCTGTGTAGAGTTTAATGTCATCTGCAAATAAAGATAGTTTTACTTCTTCTTTCCCAATTTAGATGCCTTTTATTTCTTCTTCCTGAGTGATTGCTGTGGCTAGGACTTCCAGTACTATGTTGAATAAGAGAGGTGAAAGCAGACATCCCTGTCTTGTTCCCAGTTTCAAGGGGGATGCTTGTAGTTTTTCCCTGTTGAGTGTGATCCTGACAGTGGGTTTATCATGCATGGCCTTTATTGTGTTAGGTATACACCCTGTCATACTATTTTGCTGAGAATTTCTTTTTTATTATCAGAAATGAGTGCTGGATTTTATAAAATGCTTTTCCTGCATTTATTGATATAATCATATGGTTTTATTCTTTATTTTATCTATGTGGTTAATCACATCTTTTGATTTGTGAATGTTGTACCAACCTTGCATTTCTGGAATAAATCCCATTTGATCATGGTGTATGATCTGTTTGATAAATGGCTGTATTCAGTTTGCTGATATTTTGTTGAGGATTTTAGAGTCTATGTTCATCAGGAATATTGGCTTATAATTTTCCTTCTTTGTAGTGTCTTTATCTGGTTTTGGAATTAGGATAAAGCTGGCCCCCTAAAATGAGTTTGGGAGGCTTCTGTCTCCTTGAATTTTATAGAGTAGTCTGAGAATAATAGCTGTTAGTTCTTTTTGGAATGTGTGGTAAAATTCACATGTGATGTCATCCAGTCCAGGGTTTTAATTTGTTGGGGAGTTTTGATTATTGCTTCAATTTCATTAGGTGTAATCTGTCTATTCAGATTCTCTGAATTTTTCTGATTTATATTTGGAAGATTATATGTTTCCAGGAATTTTTCCATTTAATCCAGACTGTCCAGTTTATTGGCATTTAAAAACTCATAATATTTTCTTACAATCATTTGTATTTGTTTGGTTTCAGTTGTTATTTCTCCTCTTTAACTTTTGATTTTATTTATTTGGTTCCTTTCTCTTTTTTCTTGATGAGTCTGGTTAAGATTAATCAAGAAAAAAGATGAACAAAGGTTTGTCAATCTTGTTCATCTTTTCCAAGAACCAGCTCTTGGATTCATTGATTTTTTTCATATCATTTTTTAGACTCTCATTTAGATCCAATAATTAAGGGTCTAATTATTCCCTTCCTGCTATTCACTTTGGGTTTTGTTTGTTTTTCCTTTTCAAGTTTCTTTAAGTATGAAGTTAGATTATTTATTTGAGCTTCTTCTTGTTTTTTGAGATAGGCCTGTAATGCTATAAATTTCCCTCTTAGGATTGCTTTCCAAGTGTCCCACAGATTTTGGATTGTTGGGTTCTCATTTTCATTTGTTTCAAGGTATCTTATAAGAAATTTCTTCCTTGATCTCCTTTTTGACCCATTCATTGTTTAATAACATATTATTTAGTTTCCATGTCTTTGCATATTTTTCAGTATTCTTCTTGTGATTGACTTCTAGTTTCTTAGTTTTGTAGTCAGATAAGATACTTGATATAATTTCAGTTTTCTTAAATTTATTGAGACTTGTTTTATGCCCTAACATGTGGTCTATCCTAGAAAATGTTCAATGTGCACTTGAATAGTGTGTATTCTGCTGCTTTGGGGTGTAATGTTCTGTAGATATCAATTAAATCCATTTGATCTAGTGTGTTGTATAAGGTTGCTATCTCCTTGTTGATTTTCTGTTGAAATATCTATCCACCGAAGTCAGTGGGGTGTTAAAATCCCTGACTATGACTGTATTTCTGTTGATCTCTCCCTTTATGTCCATCAAGATTTACTTCACATATTTAGATGCTTCTATGTTGAATCTGTAAATGTTTACTGGCATTATATCCTCTTGTTGGATTGTTCCCTTTATTATCATATAGTATCCTTCTTTGTCACTTACTGTAGTTTTGGTTGTAAAGTCTATTTTGTTGCATGTAAGTACTGCTACCCCAGCCTTTTTCCCCTTCCATTTTGTGTGAAATATATTTTTCCATCACTTTACTTTTAGTCTGTATGTATCTTTCAATCTAAGATGGGTCTTTAAAGGCAGCATATATATGGATCTTGTTTTCTTATCCATTCAGCTACCTTCTGTCTTTTGGTTGGAGCATTTAAGCCATTTACATTTAAGGTGATTATTGATAGATACATATGTAGTGCCATTTTATTGTTGGACTGTTTTCCTGTTTTTTTTTTCTTCTTTCTTTCTCTTTTTCTTCTTCTTTTTAAAGCAAACCCTTTAACATTTGTTGTATTATTGGTTTGGTGTTAACAAACTCCTTTAGCTTGCTCTTGTTTGAGAAGCCCCTTATTTCTTCTTTAATGACAAATGATAGTCATACTGGGTAAAGTAGCCTTGGTTATAGGTCTTCAGTTTTTATTTCTGGGCACTCCCTTCTGGTCTGAAATATTTCTGTGGCAAAATCAGATGACAGTCTAATTGGTGCTCCCTTGAATGTAACTATCTTCTTTTTTTTCTATGGCTTTTAGGATTCTCTCCTTGTCTTTTTTAAGCCTTGTCATTTTAATTATGATGTGTCTCAGTGTAGGCCTCTTTGAGTCCAACTTCTTTGGGACTCTGAGCTTTCTGGACTTGTATATCCTTTTCCTTTATCAGATTAGGGCAGTTTTTGGTCATTATTTTTTCAAATATGCTCTTGATCACTTGCTTACTTTCTTCTCCTCTAGTATTGCCACAATGTGGATGTTGTTTCAGTTCATGTTGTCCGAAATGTTTTTTAAGCTCTCCTCATTTTTTAAAATTCTCTTTTCTTTTTGTTTCTCTGTCTGTTCTTTTCTACCTTGTCTTCCAAATCACTGATTTGATTCTCTGTTTCATTTAACCCACTACTTATTCCTTCCAGTTCATTTTTTTATTTCAGATATTGCATTATTTATTTCTGACTGGTCATTTTTTATGGTTTCTATTTTTTTTGATACTGTTGAGTATCCTTATAATCATCACTCATACTCTCTATGTGATAAATTCCTTGCCTCCATTTTATCTAGTTCTTTGGGAGAATTGTGTTGTTTTTTTCATTTGGGGTCTGTTTCTGTGTCTTCCCATTTTGGCTGCTTCTTTGTATTTTCTCCCTTAGTTGTTAAACTGATCAATGATAAACCTTAAGCTTTAATCAGAAACCTGGCTTAAGTACCACAGGGTAGGGAAGGGTAATTCCAGTGGTATGGCTATTGCTTCCCCTCAGGTTGATGTCACTTAGAGAGGAGTGCTTTGGCTGAGAAGGATGGCTTTTGCACTGTGGGAACTGACTCACCACAGGGATCCTGGTGGCTGTTCCTTCAGTTCTCTTCCCAGCACCACCAACCCCAGACTCTCCTCAAGCATCTCTAGTTCATTCTGCCCTCCTTCTGCCAGAGCCCAGGGTAAGTGGCTGCAAATGAAATTTTGTGTGTTGGCCCTTTAAGAGGCTCTCTGCATTTTTAGCTCTCTCTTTGGCAAACAGAAATCCAGCTGCTTTTCACAGTTGAATGTTATCTCAGTTACTTTCTGGCTCTGGTGCTGTAACCTGGAGAGCCCAGGTTACGGTTTAGAAACCATACTTCCCAGAGTGAACCCCTGGTCCCTGAAATATCCCTCTGGAACTTAAGCTGTCACCTGTGCCAGCAAGGCCTCTCACATCTACTCTGCATTCCCTACCTGTCTCATTGTGGTGAAGTCATTTCTTCTGTCCGTCCTTGGTTATAAGGCTTCTCTCCAGCAAGTGTTCAGTTGGTTATTCAGGATGATTTCTCTATAAGTTTAGTTGTAACTCTAATTGGTCCCAGGAGGAGTTTATTGTAACTTCCACTTATTCCTCCACCATCTTGGATCTAAAAAGTCAAATTTTTGATCGTTGTTTTGAACTATAGACTACATTAAGCAAACGGTCATACCTTGTACTTCATTCTCAAGAACAATATTACACTGAAATCCCTTAGAGTTTAAAATGATATTTATTTAAAAGGTTTGAGTTGGCTATTTGTGTTAAAATAAGTTACCTAACTATTGAGAATTGGATAGTTACTGGCTCCCAAATCATATTTATTACAGATGAGAAGAGACAAAGATGTCTTGGCAGAATTGCAGGTATATGAGAGTATCCATTTTATGGAAAGAAAAACTGTCTAGAAACTCTCACTGACATGCCCAGAAATAATGTTTAACCAAAAATCTGAGCACCCCATTGCCTAGTCAAGTTGAGATATGAAATTAACTGTCACTGCAAGGTATAAGTCAGACAGAGGTCCATTATGAAACCACACACTCAAACATCATAAGTGGGGCTCAGGGTCTAGGTCAGAGAGGTAACAAAGGTAATTTTCTGTTGCAGTTAAAGGTCCAGGTTTGGTCCCTGACTGAAAGCAGACTGAATAATGAAACTTATCCTAGCTGCTAGAATAAGAAAAGGGATGCAATGCTAAATAAATCTCCAAGTGATTCTGACTTATGAGGGAAGTTGACCAGGGAGGACTTGCACATAGTTAAAGTTGGCATTGACTTTCTCTGACTCACACATTCAAACTGAAATGTGTATTGAAAATGTCCTCCTGTAATATTTGAATAGAGATTGAGAGTTTTCCTGGGCAGGGACATTTAGATTATTATTTAGATTTCAGAATGTCAGTGTTCTCTTCCATTCTGGCAGCCTATGCAATAGTGATGTTTTTACCTGGAGGGGAGCAACTCTACACTTGGAGTTGGCAGGTAATGTGAAAATTGGAGTAGCTTGAGGAAGGAATTCAAAATAAGTGAGAAGGCTAAAGACAAAGACAGCACAGATGGATAGAGAAATACCCATGTTGGCTGTGAATATCTGGAAAGCTGTGGAAAAGGAGAGGAAGCTGTTGAGTCTAGAAAGCATCTGGGCAGCATTTTTCAAAGAAGAGCTACTTGATTTAAAAAAATGGTAGGCAAAGTATCATCGAGTTGGGATTGAATGATAGTGAAATCTTAATTTGGAGCTGAGATTCTAAGGCAGTTTGAGGCTTTGCAAAGAAGAGTATTATTTGAAGTGTGAGGATCAAGTAATGAGCCAGCTGACTTGGAAATGAAACCTGGATGAATAGCCTTTTAAATGCATGACTATTATGTCAAAATGTACGATGTCAACATGAATGTCTTTATAACTATCTACTCTTGTAAATAACTCTCAAACCTGCATTTTAAGATTAAAAAAATTCCCTACATGAGAGTGAAGTTGCTGGATACTCTCTCTGGTTGATTAAAGCTTGAGTGATAGTGTTTCAACAATACATTTTCTAATGTAGCTATTTTCTAATATAGAAATATAAAGTACAAATTTGTTTACAATATATGAGATGTATTCTAGACCTTTTGTAGTTTTATGCAATGAATCTTTTTTTCAATGGTATCAAATACACCCTTCTGTTTATTAAGGAATCTCTTCATCAAAATTTTATTTATAACTGCTACTATATTGGTTGCTGGTTATAGAGAAATAAAGGGTAAAATGTATGCTCTCCAAAGGCTATTTCTAATAGAAGATGAGAAAAGTAAATGCTAAATAGAATAGAGATATGATAAATAAATATCATGGAAGCCTGTAAGGGAGCACCAAATGCAGACTAGAAAGAATGAAAAAGTCCATCTTGGTAACTGTTACTGAGAGTCAATAACCTCTGTGTTGAGTTTTAATGAACAAAACAGTTAGCCAAGAGAAGAATACTTCAGAGAAAGCAACATGGACAAAGTCATGAAGACCTACTATAACAAGCTGCATTTGACATATTACAAACAGTTAACTGCAGAGTATGGGGTACAGTTGTTAGAGAGTTGGGAAAGAAAGGAGGTGCAGAAAAAAAGAGAGGCATTCAGTAATTAGGACATGAGTGGGCACGTTTATCTTGATGTCAATAATCATCTGAAATATTTGAAGAGTGTTAACATGCAGACAATATTTTCCTGTTTGTCTTTTAAAGATATTATCATGACAGTAGTGAGGAGTATGGTTAGAAGGAGATTAACCGGGGGCAAGATATATTGCAACCCAAAAAGAATGTATGAGCTCTTGAGCTAAGGTGATGGCAGTGGAAATAAAGAGGAAGTGGCATATTCCAAAGATATTAAGGAGAAGAATTTGATAAGGCTTTGCTAACAATTGGATATAGTGGGTAAGTGAGAGGCATGAGAGTAAGGAATGACTCCCACTTTTTCTGGCAGATAGAGTGGTGAAAGGTGGTGTCATTTACTGAGAAAGTGAACTAAAGAAACTTGATGTGGAGGACATAGATAATGAGGTTTAATTTTGAATATATTGAGTAAAATATAAGTATAATATCCATGTAGGAACGTTCAATAAGGCTTTAAGCAAATGGGTTGGAGCTCAGGAATGAAGCTGGGGTGGAGATTTGGATTTGGTAACAGTCAGCAGTTGAAGTAATGGGAAAGCATGAAGTAAGTCAGTGCTGTGGAATGAAATGTGTCCCTGTGAAATTCACATGCTGAAGCCATAACCTTTAATGTGACTGTATTTGGAGACAGTTCTTTTAAGGAGAAAATTACATTAAATGATGTCATAAAGATGGAGACATAATCCAACAGAACTGGTGTCCTTACAAGAAGAGGAAGAGATACCAGGAATGTATACACACACAAAAGGCCTCAGGAGAAAGGCCTTACCGGATACCAACACTGCCAACACTTTGGTCTTAGACTTCTAGTCTCTAGAACTGTGAGAGAATAAATTCCTTTTTATTAAGCCACCTAGTCTGTTGTATACTATTACAGCAACCCTAGCAGACTCATACAGTCAGGAAGATTCTGTAGGGTTACAAGAAAAGACAACTAAAGACAGAACTCTGGAGAAGTAAACTTACCTAAAGAAGAAGAGGTAGTTTTGAGAAAGAGCAGTCAAGTGAAGAGTAAGCACGGAGGGAAATACTGACGACATAAAGTGAAGGGATGATAACAGGGAATTGAGAACTCCTGGAGCTGAGAAACTGGGTTTAAAGGAATGGAGGAATGGAATTAAAAACTGGTTATAGAGTTAGATAAATTATAAAGTTTAGAGACAGGAAGTTAATAAACTACACACAAGGCTTTGAGTAGGGTTGTTGCCCCCAAGAAAAGCATTGGGAGGAAGAAGGTGGGGTAGGAAACTTAAAGAGAATGCTAAAGAGTTAGTACACTTCTTGTGGACTTCTACTTCCTATTTTTTTTTGCTTTTTTTTGCATTTTTATTGTTCTAAGATAAGGTAATAAAGACTAGATTGAACCTCTTGCTTAAAATTTTTAAAAATCTTAACAAAACGTAAGACATATGGTTTTCAGTCACTAGGTATGAGATAAAGAAGAACAGTAATCTCTTCACTGAGAGAGGGGAAAAATCAAGTGATCTTTGTGATTGCCCTAGCTAGCCCAACCATGGAGAGTTTCCAGTCACAATGCCGGGAAGTGGAACCCATATGAAGTTAAACAAAGTCATGGAGTTAAAGAAACAAAAGTGGGGAATCAGGGAGAACAAAATAACTAGAGTCTGCAGGGTAGAGTAGTGGAAGAGGGAGGGTAGGTGCAGAGGGGAAAAGAGAGATGGGGAGAGAGAGAGAAAAAGTGGGAGGGAGGGAGAGAGAAAGACAAAGTGGGGGAAGAGAGACAATATGAATAGTGTGTGAAACAGCTCTGGAGATCTTCAGAATTTCTTTAATTCTTAACTGAGTACTGACCATTATATTCATGTGAGGGAATTATCTAAGGCTGAAAAAAGAACTACTTAAAAGTAACAGAGGTAACAATTACTGGAATTCACTCAGGATAAAGAAAAGTGCCTCTTTTGGCCTTAGTGGAGAGTTTGTAATTGAGCGTACATTAGTAGAGTTCTCACTACTATTGCTATAGCAGGGAGGCAAAATTTGCCCTAGGCTAAAGGCTGCTCTGGTTTTCACTACAAACTGAATTTTCAAAGGAATCAGATTGTTTCAACCAGCTTGACTATAGCTCAGAAAAAAATTAAGACTCTTTATAAGTATGCAAAAATATCCAGCACCCAGAGATATTTATAGGAATACAAAATATTCTGTGTACAACAAGACAAAACTTACAATGTCTGGTATCCAATAAAAAGTTGACAGTCATGCAAGGGACAGCCAGATATGATGCATAATAAAGGGAAAAGTCAATCATTAGAAACAGACCTAGAAGTAACACAGATAATAGATTCACTAGACAAAGATATTAAAACAGTTATTATAACCATATCCTGCATTTTCAGGAAGAAAGAAAATGGATTGAACATACAAAAAGACTCAAATCAAACTTCGAAAGATAAAAATGTTCTTTGAAATAAAAAACACCCTGGCTCTGATAAGTAGCAGGTTAGAAACTGCAGAAGAGTAATGAACTTGAATATAAAGCGAATTAAACTATCTAAAATGATCTATAAAAATAAAAATGACTGAAAGGCAAATTATTAATGAGCAGTGGAACAATATAAAGCTGCTAACATATGTGAAACTGAAATTTCTGAAGAAAGGGTCAGAAAAATACAGGGTGGGGCAAAATTAGGTTTACAGATTGTTCATATGAAAAATAATACAATAATTAAGTGTCTGTTTCATGTACTCACAACTATAAACCTACTTTTGCTCCACCCTGTATTTACAGGAATAATGGCTGGATTTTTTTCAAAATTTGAGGAGAAATGTAAAAATCCAGCACAAAATGCTTGGAGAAAACTTCATCAAAGTACATCACAATAAAATTATTTAAAACTAGTTTTAAAGAAAAATCTTTATGAACTCAAAAAAAGAGAACATATTAGGTAGAGAAGAAAAAAGATAAAAATGACAACAGACTTCTTGTTAGAAACAGTGCAATGGAACATTGCACTGCAAATCTGTGAAGTAGCATTTTAAAGTACTGAAAGAAAGAAAAATTGTCACTGAAAATATCTTTTAGGATTAAGGTAAAATAAAATCTTTTTTAGGCAAACAAAGGTAATAGAAATAATGACCAGCACATCTGCATGACAAGAAATAATAAAAGTACTTCAATTTTAAGATAGATTATACCAGAAGGAAATCTGGATTTACAAAAAGGAATAAAAAGCACTGGAAATGGTAATATGTAAGTCAATACAGATCTTATTTTAAAAATTTCTTTAAATATTACTGACTATTGGAAGCAAAAGTAGTGATAAAATGGTGTGAGGTTTATAATACATCTAAAAGTATGTTTGAAACAATATCCCAATGGTTGTGAGGGCAGATGTGCAAGCATATTATTGTAAGATCCTTCTATTATATGTAAAGTTTTATAACATTAATTGAAGGTAGACTGTGAGTAGTTAAGAATGTATACTGGAAACCAAAAGTAGTTGGTACAGAAACACACGCACATACACACACAGAGTTATAGCCAATAAGCAAAAAAAAAGAGAATAAAGCATTTTTTTTGTTCTTATGCATAGTTTTTTATTCTTGTTCAGCTACAGTTGTCCCCATTTCCCCCCATTACTCTCCCCTGCTCTACTCCCCCAACCTCCCACATTCAATCCTCCCCATTATCTCTGTCTATGGGTCCTTTATATAAGTTCTTTGACTTGACCCTTCCCCTTCCCCATTACCCATCTCCCCACCCCCCTCCAGTTACTGTCTGCTTGTCTATGTCTCTGGTCTATTTTGCTCATTTGTTTTTTTTTGTAGATTATATTTCATTTATAGGTGAGATTGTATAGTATTTGTCTTTCACAGCCTGCTTATTTCACTTAGCATAATGCTCTCCAGTATGGATGGAATAGGTATAAAGTATTAATTAGAAAAATATTGCATTAATCCAAAATAATGCAGAAAAAAATGAACAAAGAACAAATCAAATGGCAAACCTACAGTAAGAAGGTAGATTTTATAGAACGATATCAATAATTACTTTAAATATAAATTGTTTAAACACACAAACAAGTAAAAAGCAGAGTCTCAGACTGAATAAAAAAGAAAGACTCAACTACTTGCTACAAGAAGTTCACTTTAAATATATAGAGACAAATAGATTAAGAATAAAAAGATGGAAACAGTAATAAAAAGTAGCCTGTAGAAATTTAAAATGATAAAACTGCTTTGTAAAACAGTTTGACAGTTTCTTTAAAAGCTAAATATACACTTATCATATGATCCAGACATCCTACTCCTAGGTATTTATGCAAGAAAATAAAAGCATGTGTCTATAAAAAGACTTCTACATGAATATTCATAGCAGCTATATTTGCAATAGTGAACAACTTGAAAAATCCAAATGCCCATCAACAGGTTAAGAAATAATAAGTGGTGGTTTATTCACAAAATGGAATACTCAGAAATGATAAGAAATGAGTCATTGATACACAGAACAACAGAATTGAATGTCATAATAATTATTCTGAGTGAAGGAAGCCAAATATAAAAAAAATATGTAAATATACTATATGAGCCTCTTACATAAAACTTGAAAACATGAAGTTATCTATAATGAAGTGAAGCAAGTCGGTGGTTGGTTGGGAATGAAGGAGCTGGAGAAATGAATTACCATGGGGCACAATGAAACTTGAGAGAGGGTCTGGATATGTCTATTATCTCAAATGTGTCAATAATATTACATGTGTTTGGATATGCCAAAAGTTATAAAATTGTACACTTTAAATATGTATGAGGGGGGCCCCAAAATCCTAGAATTTATTTGTGAAAAATTGTGCATTTATTCTTACATGTTTAAATTTCAGTCACCTTCAATGTACTCTCCATTTGATGCAATGTACCTATCGAGACTTTTTTCCATTGCTCAAAACAGTTTTTGAACTCATTGATTTTCATGCCTTTTAGTGTTTCTACCATTTTTTGTTTCACCCTTTCACATTAGCAAAATGTTTCCCTTTGAGGACTTTATTTTCATTGGGTAAAGAAAAAAAGTCACTTGAACTGAGATCAGGTAAGTAAGGATGGTGGAGCACAGAGGTCATGACATTTTTGGTCAAAAACTGCTGAACACTCAGTGGGGTGTGGGTGGGTGTGCTCATAAATCACCCATCATGAAATGGGCAGATGTATTGAAAGAATCTTCACAAAAATTCACTGAAGCCAAACATAGCCAGCCTTTCACAATGTCAGCTGGTACACTGATACAGATGGGTTCCTAGAACGTGCACTTGGTGGAAGAAAGCTGTACTACAAGGGGCCTACCCTCCAGAAGATAATTCTGTTTTTTTGAGGGTTCCCCTTCATATAACTTGTTGTATGTTATTATTTTTAATAAAAATTAGTTATTGTAGCTAATGGTCAAGAAAGCTGATTAAGCAGATGGAAATATTACCAGGAAAGGCTGAGAACCCAACTCTAGTCAAAGACTATGAATTCATTTGTGCACAGATTTATACATCTGCATGATTATACTTTTCACCAGTGTTAGAAATTTGAGTGGGAATAATCTCTAGAAAAAAGAGCTAAATGGAATGAAAGCAAGCAAAAGATGCTTATAAGAAAGCTCAGGGACCTTAGTGAAACCTACAACAGTATGATAAAGGACACAGAAGCCATAAAAACAAACAGGATGAAGAATATAATATCTGAAATGAAGAGTACACTAGAAGGAATTAACAATAGGTTGGTATGAAACAGTGAATTGAATCAGTGATTTGAAAGATAAGGTAGCAGAAAACACACAATCAGAGCAGCAGGAAAAAAAGAATAAAAAATTAAGACAGTTTAAGAGACCTATGGGACAACATAAAGTGTAACCATGTTCAAATCACAGGGGTCCCAAAAGGACAAAAGAGAGAGCAAGGGATTAAGAACCTGTTTGAAGAAATAATGAATGAAAACTTCCCTAATCTGGTAAAGGAAGAAGACACACAAGTCTAGGAAGCATGGAGAATTCCAAACAAGATGAATCCAAAGAGGTTCACACCAAGACACATCATAATGAAAATGAAAAAGGTTAAAGACAAAGAGACAGTTAGTTACCTACAAGTGATCTCACATAAGACTGTTGACTGATTTCTCAACTGAAACATTTCAGGACAGAAGGGATTCACATGAAATATTTAAAATGATAAAAAACAAAGAGCTGCAATCAAAACTACTTTATCCAGCAAGGCTACCACTGAAAATTGAAGGAGACATTAAGAGCTTCCTGACAAGATAAAGCTAAATGTATTTGTTACTACCAAACCAGAATTACAAGAAATGTTAGAGACTTCTTTAAGAAAAGAAGGGATGGTGGTGGAGGAACATAGCTAAAATAATAAAATGGCAATAAATATGTACCCTATCAGTAATCACTGTAAATGTAAAAGTCTTGAATGTTCCAATCAAAAGACATAGGGTAGCTCAATAGCTAAGAGAACAAAACTTATATAAATGCCGTCTATAAGAGACCCACCTCATAATGAAGGATACACACATACTACATAAACCATGGAAAATATATTTTATGCAAGTGGAAAAAAAAGTTGGGGTAGCAATATTTCTATCTGACAGAATAGACTTTAATACAACGGCTATCATGAGACAAAGAAATAATGATAAAGGGAGCAATGAAACAACATGATACAACCCTTGTGAACATTAATGAACCTAACATAGAAGCACTTTAATATATAAAGCAATTCTTAATAGACATAAAGTAAGAGATTGACAGTAATGCAGTCATAGTAGACATTTTAACACACCATTGACATCAATGGATAGATCTTTCAGAGAGAAAATCAACAAAGAAATGGCAGCCTTAAATGACACTTTAGATTAGATAGATTTAATTGATATCTTCAGAGCATTTCACTCCAAAGCAGCAGACTATACATTCTTTCAAGTGCATATGGAACATGTTCTATGAGAATCCACATGTTAGAACACAGAATAAGTCTCAATAAATTTAAGAAGATTGAAATTATATCAAATATGTTTTCTGAACATAATGGTATGAAACTAGAACTCAATCACGTGGAAAACAATGAAAATCACACAAAGACATGAAGGCTAAGTAACATGACACTAAACAGTGAATGGGTTAACATTAAGAAAGAAATCAAAAGATAGCTGAAATAAATGAAAATGAGAACACAACAACCCAAAATCTATGGTACACAGCAAAAACAGGTCTATGAGGAAAATTAGTAGCAATGCAGATCTTTGAGAAACAGGAAAAATCTCAAATAAACAATGTAGCTGTACACTTTAATTAACTAAAAAAAAGTAACAAGTAACAGCCTAAAGTGAGCAAAATAAAGAAAATAATGAAGATCAGAGCAGAAATAAATGATATAGAGTCTAAAAAAACAATACAAAGGATCAATGAAAACTAGAACTGTTTTTTTGAAGTGGTAAACAAGATTGAAAAAACTTTAATGGGTTCATCAAGAAAATAAAAGAGAGGATCTATCTCACTTGCTTGTGACAAGTCCTAGACAAAAATATAGGCAGGAAAAAATAAGATTCCACTCAACAATATTTTCATTGGTACATCCCCTAGGGCAAGGGATATAAAGAAAAGAATAAACAAATGGGACTACATTAAACTAAAAGATTTTTCATGTCTAAAGAAAACATCAACAGAATGAAAAGGGAACCAACTGTATGGGAAAAATGTATTTGCCAATGATAACTCAGACATGGGTTTGATCTCCAAAATATATAAAGAACTAACAAAATTCCATACCAGGAATATAAGCAATCCAATTAAAAAATGGGTAAAGGACCTGAACAGACACTTCTCTAAGGAGGACACATACAGAGGGCCCAGAGATATATGAAAGCATGCTCAATGTCACTATGTCACTAGCCATCGGAGAGATGCAAATTAAAACCACAATGAGATATCACTTCATACTGGTCAGAATGACCATCATTAATAAATCAACAAACAAGTGTTGGAGAGGTTGTGGAGAAAAGGGAACCCTAGTACAATGTTGATGGGAATGGAGACTTGCAACCACTATGTAAAACAGTATGGAATTTCCTTAAAAAAACTAAAAACAGAACTGCCTTTCCATACAGTGATCTCACTGCTGCAACTATACCCTAAGAATCCCGAGTCACCAATTCGAAAGAACCTGTGCATCCCCAATGTTCATAGCAACATTATATACAATTACCAAGTGCTGGAAATAGCCTAAGTGCTCATCAGTAAATGAGTGGGTCAAAAAACTGTGGTACATTTACACAAAAGAATACTATGCAGCAGAAAGAAAGAAGGAGCTCCTTTGTGACATCATGGATAGCACTGGAGAGCATTATGCTAAGTGAAATAATCTAGGTGGAGAAAGACAAATACCATATGATCTCACCTATAAGTAGAACCTGATCAACGAAACAAGCAAATAAGTAAAATAGAACCAGACGCTTGGAAATAAAGAACTAACTGACAGTAACCAGGTGGGAGAGGGGAGGAGGATTACGGGAGAAAGAAGAGTAAGGAACAAGCAAAGGACAGGAATAAAGGACCATGGGCACAGTCAATGGGGGGATTCACCATGGAGGTTGGTGGTGGCAGGGTAGGGCTGAGCAATGGGGGAAAAGGTGGGGCAGCTGCAAATGAACAACAATAAATTTTTTTAAAAAGAAAAAAGAGAGTACCCAATAAATAAAATCAGAAATGAAAGAGAAGTGACAAGTGACACCAAAGAAATACTAAGTATTATAAGAAAATATTACAAAAACTGTATATTAATAAACTGGACAATGTGGATGAAATGGATAAATTCCTAGAAACATATAATCTTCCAAAACTGAACCAGAAAGAATCAGAAAACCTGAAGACACTAATCAAAACTAATGAAATTGAAGCACTAATTAAAAAAAACAACACAGAAAACTCCCAACAAACAGAAATCCTGGAACAGATGGCTTTAGAGGCGAAGTTTACCAAACATTAAAATAACTAGTACTTATTGTTCTCAAATTATTCCAAAAAATTTAAGAGGAGGGAAGAATCCCAAGCTCATTTTATGACACCAGCATTATCCTAATTTGAAAACCAGATAAAGACATTACAAAGAAAGAAAATTATAGGCATATGTATCACTGAGCAACATAGTTGCAAAAATCTTCAACAAATTATTAGCAAACTGGATCCAGCAATACATTAAAAAAATTAAACACCACAATCAAATGAGATTTATTCAGGGGATGCAAGATTGCACAATGTCTGCAAATCAGTAAATGTGATATATGACATAAATAAAATGAAGAATAAAAACCACATGATCATATCAATAGATGCAGAAAAGCATTTGATAAAATTCAGCACCCATTTATTATAAAAACTCTCAGCAAAATGAGAATAGAGGGAACATACCTCAACCTAATAAAGGTCATATATAGCGAACCCACAGCCAACATCATACTCAATATGCAAAAACTAAAAGCATTGCCCTTAAGATCAGGAGCAAAACAGGGATGCCCATGTATACTATAATCATGGATAGGAAGAATTAACATCATTAAAATGTCCATAAAGCAATCTCTATATTCCCCACAATTTCTATCAAGATATCAATGGTACACTCCACAGAACTAGAATAAATTTTCCATAAATTTATATGGAATCACTTAAGACCCTGAATAGCACAAGCAAAATCCTGAGAACGAAAAACAAAGTTGGAGGAATCATGTTACCTGATATCAAACTATACTTCAAGGCCATGGTAATTAAAACAGCATGATATTGTCATACAAACAGACGGATAGCTCAATAGAACAGAATAGAGAGCCCAGAAATAGACTCATGCCCTTATGGTCAATTAATATTTGGCAAAGGAGGCCAGAACATATAATGAGGTTAAGATAGTTTATTCAATAAATGGCATTAGGAAAATGGGACAGATAATGCAAAAATAAAAAGAAACTAGACAAATTGCATACACCATATACAAGGATAAACTCAAATGGATTAAATAGTTAAATGTTACACAAGGAACCATAATTATCCTAGAAGAAAACATAGGCAGTGAAGTTTTGGATATTTCTTGTATTACAATATTTTTTCTGATGTATCTCATTGGGCAAAGGCAACAAAAGAAAAATAAACAAAAGGAACTACATCAAAGTAAAAAGTTTTTGCACAGCAAAGGAAATCATCAATAAAATAAAAAGACAACCTACTGAATGGAGTATATATTTGCCAATGATACATGTGATAAAAGGTTAATATTTAAAATTCATAAAGACCTTATACAACTCAATGCAAAAAAAACCCAAATAAGCAAAAACAATCCCATTAAAAAATGAGTGAAGGGCCTGATTAGACATTTCTCCAATGAGGACTTATAGATGACCGAGAGGCATAGGAAGAGATGCTCAATGTCACTATTGATCAGACAAATGCAAATTAAAACCACAATGAGACATCACCTCACACCTGCTGAAATGACTATTAATAAATCACAAGCAATAAGTGCTGACAAGAATGTGGAGAAAAGGGAAACTTTGTGTACTGTTGGTGGGAATGCAGACTGATCAATGGTGCAGCCACTGTGCAAAAAAGTATGGAATTTCCTCAAAAAATTAAAAAGTAAACTGCCACATGACCCAGCAATTCCACTTCTTGGAATATATCTGAAGATACTCAAAACACTAATTATGTTTTTGTAGCATTATTTACAATAGCCAAGATTTAGAAACACCCCAGGTTCTCATCAGTAGATGAGCAGATTAAAAAAACAGTGGTATATTTATTCAATGGAATAATACTTGCTGTAAAAAAAGAGACATCTTGCTTTTTGCACGGATGGACCTGAAGAGTACTACGCTACGTGAAGTAAACCAATCAGAAAAAGACAAATACCATATGGTTTCGCTTATATGTGGAATCTAATAAACAAAATCAACTAATAAACAAAATAGAAATAGACTTTTAGAAATAGAGAATAGACTGACAGCTGTCAGAGGGAAGGGAGGTTGAAAGTCTGGCTGAAAAAGGTGAAGTAATTAAGCAAAATAAAAATAAATAGACACAGACAACAGTGTGGTAACTACTAGAGGAAAAGAGGGTGGGGGGAGGTAGGGAGGGTAAAGGGGGGATAAATGGTGATGGAGGAGATGTGACTTGGGGTGGTAAACAAATAATACTGTGCTATAGAATTGTGCACCTAAAACCTATATAATTTTATTAACCAATGTCACACCAATAAATTCAATAAAATTTAAAAAAATGCTTTCTGAAAAAGAAAAGTTGAGTTAAAGGAACACAAAATGTTAAACATTCAAGGGACCTGGGCACCTCTTTTCCTGGAATCATAACTACTAATGGACGAGAGTGTTTATTCTCTCAGGATGAAGCTAGTTTGTGAGGTATATTCACTTATGCACAAGGACTGAAGAAATAACTCTCTAAATGTAATTTTTAGTGGTTTAAACTATGTAGAGGTTTATTTTTCTGTCATCCAAAGGAAGATTGGGAGTGAATGGTCCAGAGATGATGTGGTGGCTCCATGGTGAACCCAAGCTGCTTATGTCTTTCTCCATCATCATTCTAGCAATGACTTCTATTCTCAACATCATGTCATGGTCCAAAGTGGCTACTGGAGTCCAGCCATCATGTCTATATCCCAGAAAGCATGAAGAGGAATGGGAAGGGCAAAATATGTCTGCTTCCTGGCTGAGTTATATGTCTTTACATGGTCTTCCACACATGTGTGGGACCCGTGTACTCTTGTTGAAAGAGTTAATGTACTACATAAAGTGCCAATTTTTCTACTAGTACTCTACGTATTCTAAGTACTCAACAGAATCTGACTTAATGTATTTTTGACTGTCTTGATAACATGCTGTATTTAATAAATGTTTTCCAGTATAATATTTGCTCTGCCAGCTCATTTCATACCCCCCTTGCACTTTTTAACAAATGTGTCATGGATGAACTGTAAAAGCATGAAATGACAATGGACAGAGAATTGTATATTCAGTACCTTCCTTGACCTACAGCATTAGAACATAACATTTAAAATAGAGATTGCAAAAAACAAATCTTATTTAATTGTTCTTAGTTCTGTTGTTTGCATTTTTTTCATATGTACAGCACTTTGCAATCCTAGTATGTAGTGTTCTGCAAGGGTGGGTTTGCTATGGGTTCTGCCCACTCCCAGCAACACTATGATCCTCCCTAACTCAAAAATACCAGATGGCTGACTCTAATCAAACGTAATATTACAGAGAAAGATTAATTTTGATTTTTGAATACGGTGTTAAGGTCTTGCAAACCTATTTAAGGTTAAGCTCAGGTGATTGATTTATGGTATCATAGACTTATAAAAATAGAGTATTGTGGTATTGAAATTGTGGGTCTAGATTTATCAATATATACCGTTGTGACAGAATCAGAATGTGACCTCAACTCATCCCTGTAATGTGTCTATATCTATTTGCATAACTAAAAGTAAGCCTAACTATCCAGTGCATTTAGAACCACATTGAAAACTTTCTTTGATTCCACTAATGAGGCAACATCAGGCTCCCCTCCCTTGTCCTATTCATACCTCGTTCATAACATTAGTGCTGTTATTGGAATTATTTGTTTATCTTTGTCCCTTCTGTGAGCACTTTGAGAGCAGACACTGTTTTTCATCTTTGTGTTCCTAGCAACACGGCACAATGCATTTGTTCAATTAATGAATAAATCAGGTTGAAATCATAAACCCAACAATTATAATTATCCTCAAAGTTTTTAGTACTAACTCATATCATTAGTGTTATCAGTCTAAAAATGTTTTTAAAATGCAATTTTGTTTTCATAAGAGTCCAATTTTTTACATTTATTTTGGTTGAACAGCGCTAAGCAGGTGGTACACTGAAAGTCCTACGGACACGCATTTGATTACCTGGTTCCATGGACTAAGAGGAAGTTGATAACTGGAATTTCTTTATTGTCTATTTCCTAAACAAGTCGAACCAAATTTTTCAATCATACAGATGCCATTTATTTGGGTAATATGTTCAAGAAGATATTTTTTTCCCTCAAAATGTAAATGACAATTTAATGTTGTTTCCAAATGCATAGTGTGAGGCATCCGGAGGATCTTGACATCAGCCCTCCTGCTTTCCTTGAAGCCTACTGAAGGCCGGGTGCTTGTATGTCTGGTTCTGATGAGGCACACCACTGTACACAACCTACCTTCTGGCCAGTACCTTGAATGATTTTGTTCTGTTTTCCTTCCATTGCATTCACATGGAAGTGCCCACCTTGCCCAATTAATTTATGTATCTGCCTTCTCAATACCTCCCCCTAAGCCACTTAATATCACTGGAGAAAATAAACTGGGTAGAGTAATCCACACATTTACGTTATCCGCTTTTCCTGTGCCTTTGACACCACTATGTAGCACCCCTGTCTTTCTCCAGTCAGCTCTTACTCTCATTCTCCACCAATGTTATTTCAAGCTTCAGCATTGTTTGAAAGTTTGGACCCCACCAAATCCTGTTTTCTCTCTTTATTCCTTGCTATCTCTCATTCCAGCAAATAATCCCTCGTTCCTGTTCCACAGAAAGATTATAAATTTGGGGGCAGGAGGCCCTCATCTCTCCCAGCTCTTCCTCCTTTTCTGAGACTGGTTCTTGTGTCTTTTTCTGTCTAACTAGGAAGATCTTTACACTGTGTCTCTCTTTTCCATCTTCCTTTTCTACTAGCTCCTTCCTATCAGCATTTAAACAGGCTCCAATCTTTCATAAATTAAAATTATTCACATTCTCCTTAGCCTATGCTATTCTTATCATGGCTAAATATCTTTTATGTTTTAAGTACTTCTGTTATTTTGTACATCTTTATATTTCTTTTATTCTTTATGCTGAATTAGCTTCCAGCTTAAACTAATTCTGCTGCTGAAGCTCCTTAAAAATCAGAAATGACTTCTTTATAGAATATTCTGTGGATACCTTTCAGAGTTTATGGTATTGATCTGGTGACATTTAGAGTTGTTGATATTTCTTGATTCTTCAAAAACTTTTCCCTTGGCTCTTTGGACAATTCTCTCTCTTGATTTTCCCCTAATTCCTTTGGATTCTTCCTCTCAGCCTGGTTTGCAGCCGCCTCTTTCTCTTCCTTTCCCTCAACAGTTGGTTTTCCTAGAAGTCATTCCAAGGCCCTGTCATCTGCTCATGGCCACAAGTATCCTGGATGATCTCATCCACTCTTTGGCCTTGCAGTAGCACCTAATTGATCATAACCCTCAAATCCTTGCCCCAGATTTTTCTTCTGAAGTTCTTTTGGTCCCCAGTGACCTCTGAACACTTTCACTTCAGTTTCGCATATAAACATCAAACTCTACTTGTCTCCCAAAGACTACTAGCTTTTCCTCCCAGCATGCTTCTTTTCCTGTGATTTATGACAGTGAGTGGCAGCACTCAGTTGTTTAGCCCTGTGTGTTTTCCTAGGACACCTCTTTCTACTTCCATGTACATATTGAGTTAATCACCCAATGCCGTGAATCTTGTCTCTAAATATCTCTAAATCATTCAAATTCTCCCCAGACACAAGATCCATTTCCTACTTCAGTTATCACGCTCTCCCTGGGAATACCAATGAATCCAAGTGGATGCCCCGCCTCCTGGCTGCCTTGCTTTAATCCTGCCTCAACACTGTGGCCAGTGATCTTTCTCAAAGATCTAACCATGTAACACTCCCACTTAAAACTCTTTAATGACTTCACATTAGTTTCAGAATAAAGCACAAGCTTCTTAACACAGATTACAAGTCCTTCATTACTTGTCCCCTGCTTATCACTCTAATTTCATCATTCACTAATCAGAGCCCTCTGTCCAGGCTCCAGCCCTTCAGCACTACTTCCAAGTCCTCAACATGCCCAGCTCCCTCTCCATTCTGGGACTTTACATGAGCTGTTTCCTATACCTGAACTAATTTTATCAATCCTTTAGTTGAGCTCTTAGTTTGCTATTTAGGCATTATTTACTCAAAACTATTCCAATAACTTGGGTTAGGTTTAGGTGCTACTCCTAGAGCATCCATAACATTCTATACCAGCATTTATTGCAGCAATGTTCAAGCTTATCTAAGTTTCCCCTGCATCGTACAATCTATAAGGGGTGAACCATGTCTGTTTTATATCTATATTTCTAGCAACTGAGATATAGTGGTGCTTAATGAAGGTCAACTGTATGAATGAATGTTTGGGTGAATAAATAAATTAAACTTCTCTTTTCCATTTCTATTGCTTCATTTCATTCATTAGTTTATTATGAAATTTACATGTCAGCTTGAGTAGCTTATCTCTAGGATGAACATAAGATTGTCTTGAGTCTACATTTCTGTTTCTAGAAATTCAAAGCTCGCTTGGGAATTTCATTGCATTTCTGGTAGGCTTTTGCTGTCATGAATTGCTGAATCTTGAAGGTTAGTGATTATTATCTCTTTTCTGCATCAAGTCAGCCCAGATATGAAATTCAGGTCCTCTCTTAATTTTCATAGCCTACCATATAATAATTGTGAGTGTGGGCAATTTACTGAAACCAGGGTAGGAGGGTATGGATGGGAGTCCTGGAGGGATTTGTATCACAGCAGTACACACAACTTTGAAAGGCACCTACAAACACCAGGGGACTCTAACATGTCCATTTCTGTGGTTCTTTTCACCATCTTTCTGTGCTCCTTTTCTCTAATTGTTCTTTCTTAATGCTCTTGCAAAACCCACATTCTTCTACATTTGGTGGAAAACAATTGAACTGTTCTCTGTCCTTGCTTTCTGATCTGTGCCTTCAGCTCTCAATTTTTACTTCAAATAGCTCATGAGATATCTTACCAATCAAAGGACATTCCTTTCTTCAAATAGTGCTTTTTAAAGTTCATTATGCTTTATTCATTCATTCATTCCTTCATTAAACACATATTTTTCAGGTTGCGATGTGATAGCCCCTGTGCTAGGTATGGTGAACTTAAGATGCCGAGGTCTTTATCTGGAAGAACTTAGTGTGGTGGTGGAAATAGATGTGTCATGAAGATGTATGTTTTAGAACTGAGCACAGGGAGGGGATAAGGATGCAAGTCTGAGGTTGTGGACTGATGTGAGATTGAGGGAGATTGAGGAGTGACTGTACTAGAGAAAGAAGGTAGTATGTTTAAACTTCTTTTTCAAACATTTTAGTTAGAAAAGGCAAGAAGTAGTGTTGATGGTAGTTGAATGGGAAGATGACTCTAATGATCCTGGCTCATTCATTTTGTAGCCAGGTCAGAGATTTGCAGAAGAAGCAGGTGAATGACTGCAGATGCTAGAGCTTAAGTAGCTTTTTGTGGGGGAGGGGAGTTGGCTTTTTAGAAGGAGTCAATGATGTGGTGCAACAGAAATTCTAGCAGTCTAGACATGTCTGTTGGAAACCTACCTTCCTCACAGGTGACCATGAGCAAGCTGCATAACTTCTGGGACTCTATTTCTTTTCAATAAGGGGAAAAGCACTTTTCCTCCTTTACAAGTTATCATGAGAATAAAGTGAAAGAATATATGTGTTATTGAAAGAAATATAAAAGGTACACAAGTGTTAACTATTCAGCAATAACTACTGGTTTCACTAGGATAAAAACTTAATATTCAGAAATTAAAAGCTGTAGGATTCATGAACAAAAAGTTCCAAGCCTTAAAAAGCGTCCATGATCATGGGTACAGTGATTCACAAAGTAAATAAATAAATACCAAATCTTTTAGAGCCAAGTTCATTTTATTTTATATTTGCATATACTTGGCAACATTTCTTTTTTTTTTTTTAAGATTTTACTTATTTATTTAGAGAGAGAGGAAGGGAGGGAGAAAGGGAGAGAGAAAAACATCAATGTGTGGCTACCCTCATGTGTCCACAGCTGAGGGCCTGGCCCACAACCCAGGCATGTGCCCTGACTAGAAATTGAACTGGCAAACCTTTGGTTCACAGGCCAGCGCTCAATCCACTGAGCTACACCAGCCAGGGCACTTGGCAACATTGCTACACTGATGATGTAACAGAAAGATGAGTTACAGTAAACCTGACTTTAATTTTTTTTCTAGCCTGAGTAGGTTGAAGGTGATGGGTTCAGGAATTGTAATACCGATGGTGGTTCCAAGTTTTTGTCCCTTTAATCTCATGGTTCATTCTGCCTGAAGAGAGTCTCCCTTTGCATGTGTGTTTAATAACAAAAGACTGCTTTCAAACTGTGAGTCAATTTACAGAACAGCAAACTGTAACATCTCTGAAGGCCACACAGGCACAAAAAAGGCAAACCAAGATCTATAGAAATGACTCTAAGCCATTAGCTGGCTCTGGGCCGAAATTGTTTCAGGAACTGTTGCCGGAGGTACAATGTAATTTTAAAATACAAAAGTCTACAGGATAAAAAAAATGAAAAAAAAAAAAAAAGAACTGTGATTGATGTAGATTGGTATGTAATTCTCAAAAGAAACATTTTAGAATACATTGGGCTTAGAAATAATTTGTGACAAGATTCCTGTCTCAGATATAGAACAAGCTATTATTAGCAATTTAACCTTTTGTGTAATAAAAAAAATCAATGTACGGGAAGAAATATAAGGCCCTGACCAGTGTGGCTCAGTTGGTTGAGTGTTGTCCCACAGGGCGAAGGGTTGCTGGTTCGATTCCATCAGGGCACATGCCCCCCTGTTTACGGTTGTCTCCATTGGAGCGCCTGGCTGCAGTTTGGTCCCAAATGAAGTGTGTGGGGGAGGCAACTGATTCATGTTTCTCCCTCACATCAATGTTTTTCTCCCTCTCTTTCCTCTTCCCTCTCTCTTGAAAAATAAATAAAATCTTTGAAAAAAGAAAAGGAGAAATTTAAGTTGCTATCTCCCATTCTTTTAAAATTAAAGACTTCTAACAAAGTATTTTTAACAAGCAAAATGATAATGAGCAGAATTTAAATATTATTTATTTAATTAAATGTTTTATAAAGGTCTTTTTATACTTACAAACGTAATTTTGGAAACAAGTTTGCTTACAACTGTGATTTATTTAGTGTATTTTAATGTGTCTTAATTAAAATTTATTTATTTACAGAGTCAAAGCTTAAAGTGCAACAGTTCAGTTCTAGGACAAAAATGAATGGATAAAACCAATAATAAACTTGATTCAGTCCTTTATTCAGGACTAATCTTAAAAACAGAATGTAAGACTACTTTCCTATTTTAATTTAAAATGACTAAAGAAGTCTAAGTAAAACTATAATTTCTTTTCTACCTGAAAAGCAAATATTTAATAGAATTTCAAAACTGTTACAAAACAAAGCAGTGACATTGAGCATTATAAATGTCTCTAGGATTTGATAAGGTGTTTGGCTGACTGGTTTTAAATAATAATG
Source organism: Tonatia bakeri (assembly GCA_004024845.1). Lineage (NCBI taxonomy): Eukaryota > Metazoa > Chordata > Mammalia > Chiroptera > Phyllostomidae > Tonatia > Tonatia bakeri. The sequence goes on along the minus strand of PVIA01003190.1, from coordinate 100,442 downwards.
TGAATTTTATTTAAGATTTTTATTGGATCAAATGAAAGTTTAGTTTCTAATATCATATGAAGAGAAATTGGAGTATGGAGTATGTTATTGTTTTGAATATGTAGAATAATAGCTAATCATGTGGTAGGCCAACTTCATTCAAGATTAGTACAATTATGAAATTATTAAGTTCTATGAATGTGGCTTTGGCCATTTGATCTAGTATTGACTTGACTAAAAGTAAATGAACCTACTTATAGAAGTTTCTCTCTTCCAAGAGAATATTCCTTGAAAAATTAAAACTCTGATAATTAAATATATTTTTTCAATCTTTAGAAAAGAGAATACATTCAAGTAAGAATTATACAACAATCCTATAGCAATAAGTATTCCCATATAAACACTGTATTCTCAAGAGGGTATGAAAGGAAAGATGTCTTAAAAATTATGGTGATTTAATTTTATTTTGCCCTAGAATGACACTCTCTTGAGTATTTGTGGAAATGAAGATGAATATGCAGGGATCCATTCGGTTGATTTTGTGCCAGATGGCCAGTTGCAGAGGCTGAACTAAGCTGAACTGATTGATTCGTTTTTGCCATATTGCATGCTGGCGTTTACCACAGTTCATTCGCATCATTCAAGTAGAAACATATTTGGTAGGTTTGTTTTTTTTAACCATTTCTAAAAACTTTATGGAGTGACCTCTGCTTTAAAATATATTTTTCTTTGTTATATCAAATGGGCAGTTCCACTGAACCATTTCTTAAACTTAACTTTAAAAGAAAAAAATTATGCTTTCAATATACTATTTTGTGCTCATGAGATAAATTATTCATTTTGAGTGATAAATATTTAAAGTAAATTAAAATATTCACTTGTTTAAATTTTGGAGAAATCCATAGTGAATAATAATCATGATTTAAATTAATTAAGTCCACAGTAACTTTGAAGGAAAATAAGAGACACAGTTCCTACCTTCAAGGTGCTTGCATACTAATGGGGAATAGAGGACAAGTGTCAAATCTGCTCTAATATTGATGTAATAAGTACTTATAGACACATATTAGACATAATTACCTAACAATCTATAGAAAAGCTAACTGATTAAAAAGTGAAAATATAGATGACCAGGGTTCAGAGTAGGCGATTCTAGCAATAATACCTTAGTAGCCTCTTGGGATATTTTGACATTTCCTCATTCATTGTGATTCTTTCTCTGTTTTGTTCATCAACACTTATCTGAAGGGAAAGAGAGACAGAGAGAAGTGTGAAATATGCAAAATCGAGGGTCTCTTCCAATGAGCTACTTCCAGGGTCTAGTTTGAAGGCTTTGGATATGAGCTATTTTATAATGACTGATAATTTAAAAAGTAAACAGCGGCAAAAACAGTTACCAAGTTCCTGAAGAAAATAAAAATCACTACAGTACTATTTACCTGGGGTGGGCAATGAATACAATGTATATTTCATTCATAGGCATTAAACTCAAAAGAGTAATTATATTTTCAAAACTTTAGTGTCTCCCATTTTTAATACACGCTACATGAGTCACCATACAATGAGACAGGTATTTAAGGAATTGAATATTTAGCAGAGTCTTTTAATTTTTTCCCAAGAATAAACCTTAAAAAATGAAAAAACAAAAGAACAATTATAACCCCAAACAAACTGCAGTATTAAATACACCAATTATAACAAAAGACATTGAATATTTTACTGGTGGAAAATTTCACAATATAAGGGGGAAATATAATCTGAAAAAACACTTAAAAATTATCTCTGGGTACAAGATATCAAGTCTCAAACTTTCGGTTATTCTTCCTTCACAGAAATTTTAGAGCAAATTATAGGAGAATGAAAGGGATTTTCTCAAGGTGCATAAGGCCAAATTCTAATCTATTTTAGTTCTCATTTATATGTTTATCAAGAATGTGTAATATCTTCTGTGAATGATGAGCGTGAGAAAAATTTAATAAGGAAACAGATTTTATTGTGGAAAGAGGGCTAACAATAGAATTACCTGGAAATGAAACTTGCCCTTTATTATTTGAGTTGAGAGAGAAAAACTTGCCAAATTATTCTGAGAATTAGGTTTTTTTCATCTTCAGAAACTTGAGACTGACTGAATATATAAATCTCCATTCTGTGAAAAAATTCCCATGACATCCACGTTACCTTCAGTGATTTGGTGAGTCAAGCAGAGCAGTCGACACTGCAGACCAGAGACTGAAAGAGATTAAAGCAGTGAACCTACAGCACTTTATTGACCTAGGTCTCCACATTAACCTGAGCTGATCCTATAATTACTATGAATAGCACAGCGTTTATAGTTCTCCTTAATAACATCCCGTGCTTTTTTATTCTATAAAAAGATTTTCTATTCATGTTCTTTACTTCTTTTCAGTTTTACAGATTTGTAGCAGGGGGGAATGTGTGTGACTTTGCTGACACACCAGGAGAGAAAGATACCTAATGTTCATGGGCAGTAAGTGACATGGTTCAATATGTCCGCATTTTCTTAAAACTTAACTTGAAAGTTTTATCTCCTAATTTCAATTATCCAAATTTCCTCCTGCACTTTAGGAGTAAAAAGAACTGGGTATAAACATTGCCTAATTATGAAGGGAGATTTGACTTTATGCTTAGAGAATGGTTAAAATACTATAGTTCCATAGCTTTCTGATTTTAACTTTTAGAGTACACATATTTAAAATTATATTGAAAATTTTTACCTATTTAGAATGCAATATAGTCAGAAAGACCATGTATATGGGTGATGCACAATGGTATAATTAATAATCAGTATTTTCTTTCAATTTAGAAAAACAGCTGCAGCTGGCTGATAAGGTAAATTATGAAAAGAAAGTAATACTGGACTATTAATAATTATGATTTGGGGTATCAAAAAGTGATGTAATCATTTTACTTTTAAAAATAGATTAAAGTCTATCATAGTTGACTGAATTAAGAATTAAAAGGTAAGAACTGGTCAATATTAGGAGTTGGCAATTTAGATTATCATGAAGTATTTAAAAATATTATGAAGGAGGAATTCTACTTTCCCATTTGTAGCTTTTAATTTCCATGGCGATTGTGCAAAATTTCAAAAGTACATCTTCATAGTTTAGAAATGATAAATGTGCGTGTGAGTAACAAAGTGAGTGAATGTAAGGGTAAAAACAGAACGGTTACATAAGTTTAAGTAGAAGAAGAAATTTACATGTCAGAGAACCAGCTGTACAAGTATCACCTTCAACACCTTAAGGAAAAATATGTTTTGTAAGATTTCTATGTGTATCGTGTTTGTCAAAATAAAATTCTTTCCGAACTGTCAGAATGAGTCATTCTTTTACAGAATAATAAATAAAACAAGCCCATTAAGAGAATAAATTTTGTTAGTTACATTTTTGAACAAATATTTAAAAATCAAGTATATTCAAGAAAAAATGTGAGCTACAAAATAGAATAATGCTTTGACAGTTATGGGATATTAGATGGATGATATAATTTCATTTTTTCAAGTTCCTGTTTAGAGCAATTAATACAAGTAGAATATGGCATTTAATATCAGTACTTCGTTTTAAAATCTTTTATCATAATTTTCTTATCCTCCCAAATAGAGGGATTATTATAAGTCAATTTGATTAGTCTGTCAAAAGACTGTCTTTGTTGCATTTTACTAAGAGTATGAATACTCTATATCATGCTTTTAAGGAGTAAGAATTTGAAATTAGTCAGGTTAATATTTTGCCAAACAAATTCAATTTCTTGGTATTCGCTGTGAGAACTATATTGCTTTAAAAGTGTCATGTGCATTACATCTATTTAAAGTGTAATTCTTGGATTCTGTATTGGTATTTGAGGTTTTACTATTGAGAGAATATTGATAATATAACTAATGGTATTATGAAAATATTTCAGGCTTAACAATACAAGTTAGTAATTAGTGATGATAAAAAAGATATGTATATATTCAATATTTTATACTTTGCAGTAGCATATATTTGGTATGAGATGCACAGTGAAATCCCATCTCTTTGGTAGGAGCTATTTTAACCATTAGAATGAAAAAGCATTTGGAAACAGTAGGGCAGTTTTCATCTATAGGATTAAAGAGAATCTGAACAGAAAACTGAATTCATACCATCTTTTTTTGGTACTAAACCTAGAGAAATATATAGCAGTTGATTTATCATAAGTGGGTTGAATTTTCTTTCCTGGTGGGCTTTTCAAACCTTTAGTTGCTGTTTTTATCCTTGCTGTGTGAATATTATTTTTATATCATTTTTTGTTGAAAGGAATTTCCCATGAAAGCCCACAAAAGTAGCCTGGAATGTGATTATCCTCTTTCCATGAAAATTTTGACGGTTTTGGGTCAGTATTACACCTCTGTTCACTGATTTAATTTGTACCAGTCTCTATAATAAAGGAATTGTACATGAATGGGAGTGGACATTATAGTCTTTAGGACTGGAGAGGTTTTCCTCTGTAAAACACAAAAGGCCAGAATGACAGTAATGGGAAACTATGTTATTAGAAAAGGCTGTAAGAATTTGGTAAATTTTTATAGCTATGGTAGATGATAAAGTAAACATTTTCCTCCCCATCCTGGAAAAATTTAGCTATAAAAGAAAGTAGAAGAGAAAAAATGTATTTTTTTAAAAAAACCTTCCCAAGTCCTTACTTTAGGCTATTCTACTTTAAAAATTTGTTAAGTCATTTGAATTACCTACGTCCAAACCTATTTGTCTTATTAAGAAAGAAGATAGAATGTGAACAGGTCCTGCAAGTTGAACATCAGAATAAACAAATAATATATTTTTAAATGCAAATACTATCATGTTTCACAACCATAAATGTAGGTTTGTCCATAACAAATCATATTTTGTGCAATCATTCACAGAGTCCATTGCAATAGTATTGGGTTAGAACACACACTGTGAGTCCTAATAAGCTTAACTCAGACCTTAGAGGTGATATCAATCATAGGAGGATGCTTACAATTTTGTTTTAAAAAATTGCAGCTTTTAAATGCTTGCTGCTTTACAACTATAAATAAACAAATATTTATTTTGATTTAGAAATATAATATAAAACACTGTATATTTCCCCTGAAATATGGAGATTTTGTGCCATTGTAAACTGGCTTATGTTTTCCTATTGCTAAAAATCATACTAAATTTATTTAGTTTATAACATTGTACTGTTAGTGGTAACTTTAGGAAGTCTGACATTAAAGATTATAAAAGAAGGCTCTCAGATGAACAATTTTCTTTCCAAATATAAACTAAACCAGTGAGTCATACATTTATATTCAGAGAGCTGAGTCTTATAAGTGGTTTAGCTTTTCATTAACATTTATTAAATAAGAATTTTTTAATGCTTTATGTAAGAATACTGTATATTTTTTATTTTATTATACACAAGTATTTCAGTTAACTATATAGAAATTATGAGAATGCACACAAATGCTGACAAATAACTTCATTTCTTTTTTTTAATTGCTATGAATTTCTTTTTTTCTATTTTTTATTTTAGAAAACACATGCTTATTATATAGGTTGCACTAGGTAACTTTTATATAACTTATTGTTTATTTATTAAAGATAGGTCCACTAAAAAAGTAAGCATTTGAAAACATTTTTTTTTCTTTAGAGGAAAATCTTACGGTTTCTGTTTAAAAGAAGAATATTAAACCAAATTAGAAGGCAAAAATATCACTGCCTGATTATTCTAAAGATGCAAGTAAAACTAAAAATTGAATTAAAAATAAGAAGACATAGCAATAAGAAGAAAAAAGGTAACAGTACAAGAAAGCTCTTCTTAAACAGTACGGATTGTTGCTATGCATTACTTATACAGAACTAATGACAGGCTTTACTGCATTCTAGATCATTCCCATTTGGTTTGATGATTATGTTAAGAGCACAAATAATACATGTGTTCTTGGGCAAAATTTTTGACTGTAAGGATATACTACATTTTCCAACACTCATCGTCTATTTCTTTATGCGTCATCAAACCCAGGTATGCTGGGATTCTGGAAAACAGAGCAGAAGGCTGTTTCTTTTCCCCTGATGTCAATCACATCCCTATTTCATTGCAAAACTTTCGTTACACCAAATTTTCCCATTGACACGTGTGTAATTGTGTGTATACATATACGCACAATTGTGACACACATTTATGTACCTAAATTAGTCATAAGTTTCCAAGGAGGAAGACCTTTATCTAAGAAAGGTTACACTAGATGTATGTTACATACCTTGCAAGTCTATTATTTAGTGGCACAGTATATGAAATTACAACTATGATCATGATTTTTAAAAGATTACAAATAGTTACCACTTAACACTACTCCATGTCATGTACTTTTCACACATTTACTCCTAAATGGTAGCTATTATTATCCTCATCTTATAAGGGAAATTGAGGCTCAGAGACGTTAAGTGACTTGCCAAATGTCGGGCCACTAGTACATGTGGTTTTATACCTGTCTGTAGGAATCCACTTGGCCTTCCTATCCTAGCATTTGTAAAAAGATTTAAAGTTTGCAAAGGATCCCTGACATAAAGGATTCCAGGCTCACAAATTCTAATAAAACAAACAAATTCTAAAATGTTTAAGGAGCAAATACATTAGATCACATTTGGGGTATTTCCAAACTAGATAGGTTGATAAGCTTTTCAAAGAGAGGCTTTAAACAGGCTGCAAGACCCCTATCTTTAATATAAGGGGCCTATTGGATGCAAGTGTTTCAAATGTAGTTCTTTATTTGCAAATCAGAACCAAGAACTAGATTTTGTGTGACTGAATGGGGTGATGAAGGAAATAATAAGGATCCCAAGATTTCTTGTTCTAAAAAAATGACAAAACTCCATTCATACATGTAAATTGCTAGATGGATTGAAAACAGATACTGTATGTTGTTGATAGTTTTTGCAATTCCTTTAATTTCTATCAAATACATTTTCCCTGAATTTTTCTAATCAATTAAAATAGTTTGATATTGGTTTATTTAACACTATTTTAAAACTATACACTTATTTAAAATTTTTAAATGTGAACAATTATATTCAGTCTTTTGATATGGTCTCTGGAATTATTTTTTGCAAATATTTTCTGTTTTATGCTTTTGTTCTAGGTAGTCCAAAGATGCAGTGCTGGTATATTAAATGTAATGTACATGTAACAATGCTGGGAGAAGAATCCCTTGTGCTAGTCTTAGAATACAGAGTGCTATGAAACTCCTTTATTTTTAATCTGGACATTCTATCAGCTGTCAGGAGGTAGAGGTTTGGGGGGAGGGAATTTAATCACAAAGTGTTCACCACCCCAAATTTTCATTATAAGTCACATAAGTCAGATGGCTGAGGCATCCAGATACAAGCTATAATAAACCAAATTATTTTAAATGAGTTGTAGGTTTTCATACTTTCAGTGACAGCAGCAAATGACTATGCTTTCCTAGCAATTCATTCAAATTAGTAATAGAAAAACCAACACACTCAGGATAAAGGCTGGGTATAGTCCTTTATTAGAGGTAATCTTCTATAGCTAGACCTAACATTACCTTAGTGGTATTTTTGCCAAAAACACTTTACCACGATCTAATTAAAAAAAAAAACAATTAGAAGAAATTTAAATTTTGAAACATCTAAAGGACTGACATGGATTTTTCAAAAATGTCAATTAAAGACGAATGTTGAGGAACAGTTCTAGATTAAAGGTGACTAAAGAGTAACATAACTAAAACACACAGTGCATAATTCTTGATTGAATTCTAGGCCCCCTCAACCTAAGTGAGTTATAAAGGACTTCATTAAGAGAACTGGAGAAATTTTACATAAAGATTTTATAACAGATAATACTACTGTAACAACATTAAACTGGGGACGATAGTGGCATTGTGGTTTAGGTAGCAGAATGCCCTTGCTCTTTGGAAGCACATGTTGAAGCGTGTAGAGCAGAATGTCATGATGCTGTGGCTTTAGTTAAATTGGTTCAGCATAAAATTATACGTTTTAGGTTGAAACATGATACTTCAAATATTCAACAATTTTTGACTGAGAAAAAGCAAATGTGGAAAATATGTTAACAATTGTTTTAAGTGGATTTATTAAGCGGATTTATTATGCTATTGCAAATTTTCTATAGCTATGAAAATTCTCTAATAAGTTAGAAAAGATTACACTTTTGTCTAATTTTAGTGAGCTATAAAAATAATATAGTTGAAACTGGTATACTATATTTAATGCACACAGCTAATTCCTATTATTCAAGCCAAATAAAATCTTATTCTCAGTCACAGGGATTCATACTCAAATTATCCAAATAATTGCTTCGTGGATTCATGTCATTTTTACAGAAAATAGGTCTTATGACTCATTCATCAGAAAACCATGTTAAAGTATATTTTGTATCTTCAATCACAGGTATATCCTTTACTATATTAATTGGGATGAATTCTATTATTATCATCATACTTTAATTAGTTTTGCAAAGGCAAATTTATTTATTTTACATTGTACAAACTAAAATGTTCATTATTATACAAACTGAAATCTTGTATCTTTAATATAGAATGTCTTTAGCAATGATCAATATTTCAAACAACCCAATATGACTGTTATATTACTTAGTATCTAGAAGACCTGGTTATGAATCCTGGTTGGTAAGTTTGTGTTTACTTGAGGATGAATTTTCTGCCCTACATTCCAGGAAAGTGCAGGCTGTAATGAATAGGACATAAGTACCAGTCTACAGACCTGCACAAGGTGTCCCTGTTGTGTGTATCAGGTTGGGGATTTGTTTCATGGTGATCACACTTCCTGATTTGAAGATTGCATGACAAGGAACTATTAAAGTAAAGGGCAAGGAATTCAATTTCTTGATGTCACTTTTCTTGGACAGGCTTTAAATATAGGTCACTTAATGTTATCTGGATTTGTGTATTGCAGCAGCACCTGCTAACACTGCTATGCTTAAGGGTCCGGCAGTGTTTTCATTTTCAGGGTTTGTAGACTGTATCTTGCTTCTCTAAACCTAAATAAGCTTCTGTCCAAACAGTAGTGAATGAGGTCTGTGGGAGGGTGCATAGTTTCATTGTGTACTGCAATTAAAAATAAATGTTTGCTTTAACATATACTAAGAGAAAAAAATGAAAACATCTGATTACCAAAATTGTCCTAACACTAGATAAGTCAACATTTGGTTCTTTTGCATAAGGTTATATGAATTCTGCAATTACATGTCTACTTAAAGATACATTAAAATGGTAATTATAAGTTTCTGAATTTTTTGTGTGCTGTATTTTAATCATGAACATATTAAAGTGCTACCTTTTAACTATTATTAAATGTTACCTTTTAAATGTGTCTAAGTAAAGCTTTTAAGAATGGGCAATTGTGTTTTACTATCATGTACTATTCTCCTAGGATAAAGATAATACCACTAATATTTTATGTGTATATTATATAATACATATAGATACACACAGAGATTTTATATACTACCATTTCATTCAAGAAATATCTTCCCTGTCATGTCTGGATATAAACTTCTAAGTGATACATTATAAAAACAGTGCTTGTTTTCTATATAAATATTAAAACTGATAAACTGTCTAACATTTGATACCACCTATGTCTATCTGAAACTTGAAATGAAGCCCTTCATTGTAATGGCTCCATTTTAGAAGTTTATATGTAAGAGCAGTCATGCATTTGGTAAGTTTTGTATTTTGTGGGTTCATGACTATTTTTAAAAGCTTAAAAACAATAAAAGGTAGTCATTCTGTATTGTAAAGTGAAAATACTGTGCTGCCATTCGAGTGTAATTAAATACAATAAAACTGACTCATTTTCTTGTCTGCCAGTGAGTATTACATCATATAAGTTAGAAGGCAAAGGGTTGCATTGCCCTTAAGTAAAATACTGATTATTAGAGATAGTTCTTAGCATTCCACGAAGAAGTATTTTATCTCCAAATATGATATTAAAATACTACAATAAAAATAGTAAATGATTATTATTTTTGGCAATATTAAACCTTTATTTACACAAATATGTTAAATGAATGCTATACTGTAAATGATTTCCATGGTTATACTAGTGAGTCTGCGCATTAAGAAATCCTGTCTTTTATGGAAAAAAATGATCAGATATTGTGGTATCAAAGAATATTGCAATACCCAGGCTCACGAGGGTTAGATTAAAAATTAGTTTCAAAGAAGTATCAGTGATGATTTTCCCACCATCTCTGTTCTGCAGTTTGCTTTCCTTTTTAAGGACTTAGATACTGGGTCACCTGCTGCAATACTTAAGCTTGATGGGATGGGTTAAGGAGAGAGGCTTAAGATGGCTTAACTGGCATTTCTGCTTACCTTTTCAAGACCTGGATCAGTGTCATCTGAGGCACCTTTGTAGTCTATTCCTGCGCAACTGAAAATATTAAAAATACAGATGGAACTCTGGGATAGGGACCATGCCTTTCCTGTTAGACTAACTTATATTTTGTCTAAGTTGCTTGTTTCATACAAAGGTTTCTATGGGCATTCATTTTCTTTTTTCCTGTTGACATTAAATGAGGAAGCAAAAAATTTTTTTTTCTAGAAAGCCCACAGTTTTCTACGTAAATGGGTTCAGACTTAGTTTTAATGGAAGCGAAACATAGTCAATAGAGGCAAATTAAAACCATATAATTTTGTAATCTTAGTTTAGCTATAATTGCAGCAATAAAACAGTGGAAAGAATAATTGTGGAACATATGTTTGTGAGTGACATTATCTAGGTGACTTCCCCTTTACGGCAATGTGCTGTCCTATTTGTTTCCTCCTCCCTATGTATTGGAATGACAAACCTGCAAGCCTGGAGTTAATGCTGATTGCAGCAGCTGCTTACACATGGAGTCTCCATAGCAACTGTGAAGGTTGCCATGCAACCATATTCTTTTAGGGACAGTGAAAATGCCCAAAGGCTTACTAAAAATACATGGGGAAAAATCTGAAATTTTCTTACTACTTTTAGTGGTTATAAAGAACTATGATACAAGTTGAAAGCACAGGTCAAGCAAATAAAAACCCAGCCTTGACCTTTCAAAAATTGCTTGCTGTTGCCTGGAATCTCAAGCTTTATTCAGAGAGATGACTTCTGATCGATTGTAAAATTGGTAGCTTATGCTAGGCAGCCCTTGAAGATAGGAAGATTCAGTATGGTGCTATTGGTATTCCTTGAGAGGTTAAAGGTCAGGGGAAAGTCATCAATGCAATATTGATTGGTGGGGCTGAAAAATGCCCATGTTTACACCTTCACTATGCTTAGGGTTGCGTACCAAGCCGTAAGTAGACTCATGCAGCCTCTGAGCGTGCTCTGGAACAAACCATTCCATCAGCAAATGTGACATCACTTCAGTCAGCTCAGCTGTTTCTGCAGCTTTCTATAAATAGCTAGATAAAAAATTGAAGACTACTTGCAGAACATTTAGCCAGCCAATCTGCTTATCTGCATCAGTTAAGATGGGTTACGATTCTGGTTTATAAAATCTTGCTATTATTTATGTCTTGCATTGTAATTTCTTATTTTAATAGCAGAATCTTCTTGGCATTCATATAAAATATGCTTATATATGCCTTTATTATATCTTGACTATTTTAAAAGGTGATCCTTTTTAAAAATTGAGTATACATTGGTCAGCATCTAATGAGATAGGCTATGTCCTAACATCTGATCATACATACTCACATTTTTATAGATTTCTTATTTAATTTATTATTTTAGGAACAAAAATTTAGTAAACAAATGATATATCAGACAAGATGGCTATCATCAAATCATATATAATATTGTAAGTTTCTAAAAATCTGCTGGGGCAATGACAAAGAGATGGATATTTGAAAAGAATAAAGAAGGGATTTAAGTGCATTTTTAAAAATCATATCTCACATTAATCAATCATTCTAATGTTTGCTGTACAATCTTCTCAAAGATAGTTATATTTTAAATGAGTTTCTCTACAAACACTCAGAAACTGCAAACTGTTTATACTAGACTAATGCTAAAATTGTAATGTTTTATGTTTAACACATTTCTCAGTTTTCCATATATTTTGTACTAGTAAAGACAATAGCAAGTGATTTGGATCAGAATAATAAAGAATTTCACTACTTCAAATTGGCAATATAGAGTTCCTAGAAATTTTGTAGGCAGCCTGTGTCCAGAGTACCAAAATATGTGGTTAGCTCATTCGATCGAGTTAGAGGATCGAATGGACACTTTGTTTGCAAGATCTTAAATATCCAAAGTGAGCTAAGAATGAATATATATTGATACCTAAAAAATAAAATAAGCTTCTATCCATTTGAAGCAACCTTACGAACAATAAGGAACACACATCTAGGAAGAACAGCTCAGTCTGTGCACCAGCTCATTTTACTAGTTTTAGGTTTTTGTTGTTTTGCTGGCAGCAGTTTTTGTTTTTAAAAACCTTTATCACCTTCTTTAAGAAAAATTATAGTAGAAAATATAAATTTCATCCAAATCTATTCTTTTCTTACAATAATAAATACAGATATCCCTGACAATTAATGTTTTTTTCTGTTCCATATTTTTCTTTAATTGACAATTTATAAAGACTATATAGCAAATAGTACTAAATTAAATTAATAACTGAAATGAGAGCTAGATTTGTTTTTACTAAGATTTACTTTATTACATAAGCAGATAATACCTAGAACCAGGCACAAAATTCATCTATATATAGAGGTCTAAAATCACAATGTTTTTTGAAAGATCATTATAAAATGAAATACAAAAAAAAATTAATAACCAGTAGATTTGAAACAGTTTACTGAACACAGTTAATACTTTTAAAAGTATTTGAAATGATATTATTTAAGCAAACTATGAACATGTACAAGCAAACTATGCAATAAACTGCATAAATGATTTACTTATAGGGCAAGGTCGTAAATTTATACTTCACACTGCTATTTCTTAAGCTGCATATCTTACGAGGTAAATGGAAATATGATGTAGCATGCAAGTGCAAAAAAAAGTCAATCAGTGTTGTCATGTGGCTCTCCTCCCTCCCGCCGCAGTATTGGAAGTCACGAGGGAAGAATGTGCTAGTTTTAAGATTTCTTTACTAGAGCTATGTGCTGATTTCAAACTATACATTTTTATTTGATTTTACTCTGGTTTTAAACTTGAATTATTTTTCAGTTTTTTCAAGAGCAACTTTGAATTTGCATTTAGTTGTCTTATTTATGTTCTCAAACAAATTTAAGAATATAGGTGAACTATTTTACTTGATTTGATACATAAGCTTCTTTCTACATATGTGAAAATCTACAAAATATTCTGGCTTTTTCAGGTGATTATAATTTAAATTAGTTTTTCCAAGAGTCATCCTAGAATAGTGGGAAAAGTTGTGTGGAGATTTTATTTAAAAATTGAATAGAATTAGAATGTGTAACTATTACGATGACTCTGTTTATCTAAAAATACCAGTATATGTTTATCCATGTCTAAATGTAATACCAGAGCCAAGATTACACTTACTTTATGAGTGTTGGTTCTCTGTGGCCTCCAGAAATTTTCAAGTGAGCATGTTATAGCTTGGAAAGACAACTTAATAGCAAAAGTTAACTGTTTATACAATTATAATAAAATGCATTTTAAAAATAATTGTGTGATCCAATTTAGGTCAGTATCTTAGGGCATTATCAACTTTCTAAAAAAATCAAATTAAAAAACTCTTTCATTTTTTATATGTCAGTGAACCATTAAATCTCATGAGTACTGTTGCAAAAAGCTGGATTGTGCGTAGATTGCTCTTTACCCAGGATGCACTTGTGTCTGCAAGATTCTGAATAGAGACACACCTGCTAGCTAGCTGATAACACTCTGGGGTCATTTCATTGAAGAAACTGTCAGCCAGGAGGTACTTAAAATAAAGCCACAGACAAAATCATGACCTGCACTGTTGAGACTAAAAAGGTGTAAAAGCAGAAAGGAAATGTAGATAAATGCACATTCCTTTGTACCATAACAAAACTTTTACATGTAAATTCAACTGAATAGGAAAGAATGGGGAAGAATGTTTCCCTCTAGAGTGGAAACAAATTAGATTGTTCAGCTGCATATTTGGCTCTCAGCCAAAGGAGTCGTGTGCCATGCTTGTTTGCCTACCAGTGCTGCTTAGATTGGCAAATGCCCATGCCGTTTGAAGAGGGCAGGCAGATGACTGGATGCCTGCCAGGAAGTGTGTGGGACTGATGCCACTGCTGGACTCCACAGCCTGGTAGGAATGAGGAGTACAAAGGCATTCAATAATCTGAATGTCCCTTTGCTTCAAGAGAGTGGTGCCAGGCAGCATTTAATGAGAGATTGCTTTGTTACAAAGTCCTCAACATCAAGTGGGCTGGTGAGCTCATTAACCTGACTGCAGCAAATAAAAAAGGCACACTCAGAAGACTCCCATGATAGCCTACTCAATGGTGTAAGAGCCCTTTTGCTTCCTTTATGGTGATCCATTAGCAAGCAGCAGTGTAAACACCATAAAGCAGGCCAGGTTTCTGATTGTTCAACTAAAGTCTGTTTCCCCTTGGGGATTATACCACCAGTTGATATAGGATTTTTCCTCTTAAGATTTCTATCTACTATGTAATGACCTTCTTGGCAATGAAGGATTTGGGGGGTTGCTTTTAAGAGCAGAGCTCCAGTTAAGGAAACATGAATAGTTCAGGTGTCTGCAAGGAGGTAATGACGTAGGACATAGAGAGAAACAAACTACAAAGTCAAGTGATCCCAAGGGGAAATCTTGCTGTGCATTTCTGAAGCCCAAGATGGTGAGCACATTACATTACTTCCCTATGTTCCCATTTATTTTTAGTTTTCATGGGGCTTTACATTTATAGAGGAGGTAGGCCACCCCTGCAGTTAGGAGACAGTTAGTTCACTGAGCATCTGTCTCTGAGTGCTGCTCTGGCTCTCTGGGGACTGCATTACTCAGCAAAGACTCTCCAGCAAGGATTCATTTCTCCTCCATCTGAAACACGTTTGATGGTTGGTTGTACAAAAGTCAACTTAGAACATCTAAACAGAATGCTACAGAATTTTTTTTCAAAACTGTCAAACTAGAAAGGCAAAGAAAGATCCTAATGAAAACACCGAACATTTCAACTTTACATCTTTGGAAGTCTAAAGGCCTTCTGTTGCTTATATGTTCTGTTACTAATCTGAGGATGTCAGACTAGGGGGACTGTATGTATTTAGGGATTGGTTTGAAGAAAAGGAAATAAATGCCTGTTACTTTCAGGTCACCAGTTCAAATCCAGGACTAGTCACTGATGAGTACCAGTCAGTGTCTTTTGGCTGACATTTGGTGGTCAAGGTCCAATGAGTAATCACCTTGGTCTTGTTTTCAGTTCCCATCTGTCTTAAGTAATCAAAATTACTACCTATATATGCAGCATAATTGGGATATAGAAGCCATTATTTTGTTTTCTTCCTAATCACTTTGAAAAAAGGATCTAGTCTGTGATGGAATCATGTGTGAGAATGTTCTAGCACTTTGTTAATTTTTCAAAAAAATAGGATATATCAGATTAACTTGTGCATATTTCTGAGTAAAACATGATTCAATGACTAGAAAATTGAATGAAAAGTAAGAAAATACTGAAAATGCTTTATATGTTAACAGCATTGAATGCATTCATCTGACTATATCAAAACAAAAGCAGCTGTGTAGACCAGTTTCCTAATTTGTGTAAATATTACATTTCTAAAAGGTTTTAGATTTTGTCTAATGTATGTTTATATATAGCAGTCTTATAGATATGCCTATGTATCTATACATAGATACATGGCTAGAAAGGTTAAGTTACAATATTGATCACTATTTTGAACAGGTGGCTTGTTCAACTTAAAATGGAAAGTACATAAGGAGAAAAGTACACTTTACTGGCATACGGGAAATAGATTTTTAAAGGTATGGTTAGACCACTAAACTATCAGAATGGCTGGATAAATATTTTAGAGGTTTCTTACTGGATGGTGAGCTTTTGGAGGGGAGACACCATAATTTATTTTTGTCTTGTATATCTTTGTTTTTCCTCACAGTGCTTTACATAAATAAATTAAAATTCTTCCTTAATTTATTCCAGACAGATTTCTAAGCAGGGAGATATGGTTACACAGTGGAAGAAACAAGGGTCTGGAGGGAAGTCAACCCTGAACCATGAATCTGGCTTCTCCACTTGTGTGCAGTGCATCTTCAGACAGGGTACTCGGGGTACTTGACGTCTCTAAGCCTCAGTTTTCTCCTTATAAAATAGCAATGCCTCTCTCTCATAGGAGATTAAGGGACTCAGGTCTGAAAAGTGACTCGAACGCTGCTGGCAGAGAGTAGGTGGTATTGTAAACGTTATTTCAGTAACGTTGCTATTTCAAGCTTCTGTTCCTTCCTTCATCCTGTATTTATTGAATATCTACTGTCCTATGCTCATTTTTAAAGCTGTGTCCAGTGATCTCCATATGATATATTATATTTGCTGCTGTGATCACCAGTGGTAACACAGTCTTTTCGAACGGTAAAAAATTATGTGTTATTTCTCACAAAAACTAACTGTAAGACATGATGTAGACAGCTTATTGATTAACCCTCCATTGGCAATGATAAATGACTGAAAATCTAAGGAAAAAGTAAATCATCCTTTAAGCTCTACAGTATATCCTATATAGGGAGCTGGATATCAATATTCTTTTTATTTTTAAAACAGTTCAAAAATAGTATTAACCCATTTGGTACTGAGCTACAGTACAGAAGTCGGTCAAAGGCCAATGTTCCACTAGGAGGCAGTACAATATTTTGACAAGGTCTGAGACTTTGAGGTCAGTGAAGTCCTGGGTTCAAATCAGCCTCGTCAGTGACTAATTGTATATGACTTGTCACCGGTCTTTTTACTCCCTCAAGTGTCCTCTTTTTTTCATCTAAGAAGTGGCATATGGCTTTCTTTGAAGAGTTACTGAGAAAATGCCTGAAATAGCACTCTGCAATGCAAGGTACACACAAGCATTTTGTAATTGCTTGTTGCTTGACACCTACTGTAAGAACAGTCATGAACCTGAGCCCTGAAAGCTGCCCAGGACTGGTTTTGGAGCTAGAGATCTGCCAGGCAGATCTGGAAGTGTGTAATGAAATGGTGGGAGAGAATGCGACTCTACACGCTGCTAGAAATATCAGAGGGCAATACTTTGGAAAGTATGGAGTGGGGAAAAGAAGCAGATGTTTCTCATGACCTTATGCTGAGTAAAGAAGAAATTGTTCTGTGTTTGCTGTGCAGTGGAACTTCAAAATGACTGATCAGGGAAAACAGAATAAGCCTAGAACTGATTCTAATGACAGGAAATGATCTAGTCTAAGAAACCATGTTTTTTTTGGGGGGAGGAATATGTGGCTGAATTAATCTTTTTACTGGTCTCCTTTGATCCATTCTTGCCTTCTCTTAAATCCCTTCTACACTAAGGCTGGATTTTTTTTTCAAAACTCATATCACTGTGTTAATGTTCTCTCCTTCATTGTCTTATCCTAGTTCTCCTAGCCTGGATCAGTCTTCTCTGGAGATATCAGTGGGCAAGGGGAATATTCAAAAGAGAAAATGCCACAGTTGCTATATTTTAAGCTGGTTAACAAAAAGCAACTGATTGAATGAATTTTATTGTCTTTCTGTCTAGTGTATGTTCATTTACTGAAAGTGAACAAGCTAGTATTCTGTGCAAAATGAACAAACCCAAAGTTGTCAAGGATGCAGGTTCTGTGAGCTCATCTATGTTTATCACCCAAAGCATTCCCTGTTTCGTATCTTACTGTTTGGCCTCTTTTTATCCAAAGCCCTTACATCTTAACCACACTCCCCACTGTAATGTGACTCTCACAAGACCACATGTTACTTTTCCTCTGATTATTGGTTACCACATTTGCATATGTGTTTGCTCATTATGATGTTATTAGCTCGAGGAACAGACCTTGTAACAGAAGTTACCAGGAGTGACACTGTGCAGTTCTTTTCAGCAAGGACCTTTCTTAACGTGAAGCTGTCATTTTTGTGGTTGTGGAATAGAGCATCTTCCTTTTCTAGCTTACCTTACTAAATATATTTTGTGCACAAAAATATGTGCTCTTAAATGCACTAGGTTAGTTACTATAGTTCTAACATTACACAAAATATTGCCAATCATAAAAAACCCTAAATGATTGTATCATTACAAACTACCCATCCAAATATAGGTAAGCTCAATTTAGTGTCCCAATTTGTTATAAGGGCTTAACATGTTATAATGCTATTTATCTCTAAGTATATTTTCTAAAAATAACCTAGATGTACACGCATTCATATGTAATCAACCATCAACTGTCCGGATATAGCTGTCTATGTTTTGTATGCAGCAGAGTCTCTTAGCCAATAAGCACTAGTGTGACATTTTGTGCTAGACTTGCTGTCTCAGCCAATCAGTGTCAGTGTACCATATGGCAAATACTCTCAATTTCAGTGTCTCTTTTTGCCATTATTATATAACCCCTGTGAATAATTTTGACTCAGGATGGCTGCCAGCAAATGTGATGGATCTGCCTACCCCCCAAATCAAGCAAAGGCTGTATTTCCAAACATAAAGATTAATTTTTGCAAGTTGCTGAAGGAAGTTAATGAAATGGTAGGAAATGCCAGACAGAGATGATAGGCAATTAAGGACTGGTGTTTTGATTTTATAAAGGCCATCAAAAGCATGAGCACAGCATGGGAATATTGACCACCCATTATGTGAACGGTAGTTGCAAACACATATAGCTGGGGGCATGCCATGACTTCAGGAAATTTGGAGAGGACGAGAGAATGACTTCATCTCTCTGTTTGTCTAGATGATGCTGAAAGCGTATATCTCTGTTAGCACTGTTCGGTTATTGCTGATTCAGTTGTCCCATTTCTAGAGCTGCATCCAGTATGCTCAATAGGGCATCCTTCCCATGCCAAGATCTTAGCCTAACAGACTCCTCTGGTCCAGGAAAAATTTCTTTTTCAGATCAATACTACCCCTTTCCTCTGATGATTCCCTAACTTCCCGATGATGGGCTTCGGGCCATGCACAGCTCGCTTCTTGTTTGCCTCTCCAGAGTTAGCTTTCAATCCTCATCCTCATGTTGTGTCCTTTGAAGGTGTTATTTCTTTTATCTAGAATGTTCTTGTCCTGTCACCTCTTTTTTGAGTGCAACATAATCCTTTGGCTCTTCACCCTAGTATCCCTCTTCAAGGAAGCCTTCACTAACCATTCAGACAGGTCCCCATGGAAATATGCCTTCATACTGTCAACTACTCCTTCATTTGCAAGTCACAGTTTTTATTCTTATTTATTTATGGTATTATGTTATGATATAATCACACGAGAGTAGGGGCTATGTGAGTACCTTTACTTACCATCCACCCCAGAACCTAGCATTGCATGCTTCACACACTGTAGGTGACCAAACATTTTTTGTTTAAAGACTGAGTGGGCTTAAAGTCAATTTCCAGCTTTATTTTCTACCTTCCTTCCATTTCCCTATGCTTTTTGTTTTCCAGTGATCTTAATGTCAATATTTCTCAAAGATGTAACATGTTTTCACATCTATCTGCCTACTTTTACCACCATTCTTCAGTCTGAAATGCATTTGATGCACATTGAAATTATGCCCATAGCTTAAATACCTTGGTCTCAGATATTCATTTGCTAGTCCCCCTTCTGAGAATTTATTGTTTCTTTCACAGCACTTCTACAGACTTAATTGTATCTTTAGCGCTTTTTTCTTTTTTCTTCTTTTACTTTAACCATATTGCATGTTCTTTGTTTTTGTCAGTGGGCTTTGTCTTTGGGCTGCTGTAATAAAAAAATGTGGGCTGAGTAATTTAAACAACAAACATTTGTTTCTTATTGTTTCTGGTTTACAGATAGCTGCTTTTTCACTCTGTCTTTAGGTGACACAGACACAGAACTTTAGTCACTTTTTCTTCTAACAAGGACACTAATTACATCATTGGGGTTGTACCCTCACGACCTCATGGAAACCTATTTACAACCCCAAGGACCCACCTCCTAAAACAATCCCATTGTGGGATTAGGGGTTCAACATATATAAATTTGGGGGCAACACAAACATGTAGTCCTTAACACTCTTAGAGGGTCAAAATTTTACAGATATTCTTTGTTCCTCAACTGATTTTCCTAACACTTAGCCCTGGCCCTTGAACACAGAGTACACATAAATGTTTCTAGTTTTTTGAATTAAATTGAAATGTACCAAAAAGGTATTTTGCAGCTCCTCGGGAGGCTGGTCCTTGACAGGGAAGAGTCAGAGTGTAAGCACGACTACATTCATAGAGGGCTGTGTCGGCAAAGAGGACCCTCGGTGTGTGGGGGCGGGGCATGGTGGAAGAGGAAGAGAGATTCGGCAGGCAGCACGGAGGCTGCAGGAGAGGCTGTGCTTAGAAGGGGGCAGTGATCTCAGAGCAGCCTTGCGGGGACTCTGGAGCTTGGACTGATGATGTGCTCAACACATTTGGTTTAGAAAGGCTCAGTTCTTTCCGTAAGCCCTGCTTTCCCCTCCAGGAAAACCTGCGATAAAGCTCTACACCATTCTTCAAGTTTTAGAATTGAATTTGTGGGATCTGGGAAGTGGCTGATAATGAGAAGATATAGACGTCCAGGCAGTTTGCTTTTTGTATATTATGTGATAGTACATGCTGAAAAGAAAGGTAAAATTGAGGTTAGAAAGGTACAGACAGGCTTCACAGCCACAAGGAGAAAAATGCCTTTTAACTCATTTTTTCCTCTCACATCATTTTATTATTTCATATTTCTACAGTGGTCCCCAAATTATTAATTCATTAAAAAGCTTACCATACCATCTGATGCAGTCACTGGAGCATTAAAGGTCATTTATGGTGTATGTAAAATTACATTCTATAAAATGACATCCAGCCCCAGTGGACTATAGGAGGAAATGCACCCACTGGGGTTAAGGATGTGCTTAGGACAGCGGATGTGATGCGAACTTTCACAGTCACGAAATTTAGTGAACTTTCAGAGAATAAGAATGAAGTTGATTGCTGATGTCTGTTGTATGGGGGCATGAAAATAAGGGAACCAGCCTACTTATTTGTATGTTTTTACATGTCTGCAGCACAGTCCTGCTGGATTTAAGTCTTAACAGCAATTCTGGATCTGTCAAAGTCCTGGTAACAATAGGGTTATTTTTAAACAACCCTATTAAAATTAGTTTTTTTATGTAACAGGGGTTTATCATCGTTCAACTATTTTGACTTTACTTTGAAGAATTACTTGGTCAAAATTAGGAGACATTGAATAATTCTTTCAATGGAAAAATTTAGTGTGCAGGAAATTACTTATTCTTCTAAGGAAATTCCTTAGAGAAACAAATCCCTCTCATCTTCACTTGACCTTATGGGTAACTTCAACTCAGCTCTGTTTCCAGAGTTTCATGTAGGTAACAGAAAGTGCCACATAAGCAATGCCATACTTTTAACCTATTACTATAGTTTTGTGTGCATCCTGTTTTAAAAAATAAGAGCTTGCATTATGACTATAACAGTTCAAAAATGTGTAGTTTTATTATATACTTCATGAGAAATAACAATTCTTCTTTATTTAATAACTGTGTTACAATTCATTTTTTCAAGTTATTCTACGCTCTTTTGCAGACTAACTAATCTATGATTCTAAACTTTTTTATAGGATTATATTGCAATGACCTTCTCTAATAATAATCACTTACTATAAAGCACCCCTGTCTCTCTCTATATATAATATATGTCTGTCCAGAAGGTATCCAGCTATGTAATATGAAAAATAGAGACATTTGCTGAAGAAGATGCAAGGTACAAGACACATTGTACATAGGACAATGATTCCTCAGTCCCCTTCAAAATAGGCACCTTGGGACCTCACACAGTTCTCCCAATCACTATCAACTGCCCTGTTGTGTTTCCCTGAATCTCACTGATAGTCTGAAATCTCTTCCATTTCAAATGTGATTTTAGTTTTGGGAAAAGTCAGAAGCCAGAGAGCACTAAATCTGGGCTGTAAGGGGGCTGAGTCACCTGGGTGATTTGATATTTCTCCAAAAACTGCAGGTGATGTTATGCATTGGTTATAGGCAATCACCAATCACCTATAACTATGGCCTTCTGAATCACCTGAATAGTTTCTGCAAAAGAATGTTCAAGCTTAACACAAAATTTGATGCAGATTTATTGCTCTACTCACTCAGTCATTTTGAATGTGACTACACAGTCCACATGCTTGCTCAATGGGGTCTACCACCCCCACTGTCTAATACAGTGAAGTCATGATTGTTCACACATGTTCATTCTAGTTCATTCTCCTTGGCCACCAGATTATATTAATATCGCACAAACCATTCTCATTATATTAAAATGGCTGGACTTTTTTTCTGGACAGACTATTATTGCGTGTGTGTGTGTATATATACGTGTATATATATGTATATATATGTATATATGTGTGTGTCTATATATACACATATATATACATATATTAATTTATTTGTAGAGAATATTGTAGGTGGGAAATAAATAGCAAACAAGAAGACAAGCTTCCTGCTTTCCTGGAGCTGGCTTTCTAATGGGGCCCTGACACCGTTCCAAGTCACTAGGGAAATTGAAGAATGTATAAGACACAATTCTCCCTCCCCAACAAACTTTGCACTAGCAAGAAGGAAAAGAAGACATAAAATCAACTTTGATTAAACTTATGTACCAGAGCCTGTGCAATGTGCTTTTACTATGGTAATGTCATTCAACTCTCAAAAACCTTTTCCAGTTGTGTATTATTTTCTTCATTTTTATAGTAGAAAATGAGATTTGGTAAAATTAAGCAATATTTCAAAAAAGATAACACAGGTAGGTGAGTCAAGCTGGATGATGTATTTTGGGACATCAAGGCCCTAACAACTTTTAAAAAATTATATATGCAAAACAGTGCAAGTCACCATTGTAATTGCTGGCACATAGAAGTTGTACTATAGCAGTGCCTCTCACACTTTAGTGTGCCTACGAATCACCCAGGAATTTTCTTTTAATTCAAAATATGATTCAGTAGTTCTGGGATGGGCCCTGAGATATTGCGATCTAACAAGCTCCAAGATGATGTTGATGGTGCTGGTTCAAAGAGCACAGTTTGGGTAGCAAGAGCTTTAGGGATACAGAGATTAGACGAACAGTTCAGGTGTGGGAGGACCTTAAAAAAGAAGTGCATTTGGAAGGGCCCTTGAATGATAGGTAGAATTCGCAAGTCAGAAATGATGAGGAGGAGGTGAAGTGAGCAAATCAAGTAGCAGAAAGGCATGGGTAAGGATTTGAAGGTCAGAAAAATAAATGAAAAGCATGTTGTGGAATGATTAAAAACATGATAATAAAGCTATAGGAAATATATGAGAGCATAATGCCCAATTACAGCCGGGAATGTAGATATTGAGTAGACTATGGAGCTCCTCAATGTGAGGCTAAGGATTATGAAATTTATTCTAAATGCAAAATAAATCCATAATAGACTTTGGAATTTTATAGCACTCTGAATAAGGTATTTCCTTAAGAGATTTAACCTAGCAAGAGGCAAGAAAAAGCAATGAATTAGTATATTTTGAGATAATTTATATATTAAATGATAGAAACAAATTTCAATGATAACAGGAAAAACAAAAGTGAATCAATAAATCTTAATATTGATTGTCATGTGAAACCATTTAATTTAATAGAAAAAAGTATGGAGTCAATAGTGAATCTGAATTCACCACCTATGTTATTAGTAAAATGGTGCTACCAATTTGGGGAATGAAGAAATAATTGGCAAGAGAAAAAATAATATGCTCACTATTTCTTTTGTTCCCCAAATCCCAATCCTCTCATTATTGGTTTCATTCTTACAGAGACTGTTGTTGGTGCCCATCCCCAGCAAGTAAATATTTGGATTGATTCTGGAGTGAGGTTTTGTGGCAGATGCAGCAAAATAACATTTGGTGATAAAGGTATTATGATAGAATGTGATGTCTTAGAGGAAAACACATGAAACTAGAGGTTGTGAAGGATGAGAGACTGAGAAAAAAATAGAGGATCAAAATTTATTTTATGTCTTAGTGAATTGTGAGCAGGTGAAGTGAAAGTAAGGAATTGAGAAAATCGGAAGAGACAGGTCATGACCAGAATAGAATGTTGGAATAAAATATTTCAGAGGTGTGACAGACATAAGTGATAACAAAATCCAAAGTTACCACAGCAGTATGTGGCTGACATAAGCAATGCCATACTTTTAACCTATTACTATAGTTTTGTGTGCATCCTGTTTTAAAAAACAAGAGTGAAGTGGGATGGTGGAATAAGGCCTTTTGAGTTCAGAAACTCCCAAAATTTTGATAAGAAATTATTAAATGTATTACTTGCAGGGATAATAAAATTATTAAGTTGATATTAGAAGATGAAATGTAGAGATTGTGAGCCAGTACTCGACTTGAGGATTGGTAGGATTTTGTGAGAAAGAAGAAAATGGTGTAGCAGGATGGCATTAGACTTAAAGGGGGAGATAATTTGGATAAGGCTTTAAAAATAGAAATTTGAAAATGATGATGGGATTTAGACAATTCCAATACAACTTCCTCTTTCATGTACACATATTTGTTTATTTAATTTTTTTTGTGGGGGTTAGGGATAGAGAAATGGCAAAAGAGTGGCTGAATAATAAATAACTCTTTTGAATGTATTATAAAGAAATTTAATAACCAAATGGAGACTGAGTAGGAGATGGATAGAAGGAAACTAGGTTTCATTGAGGTAAGAAAGTAGAAAGTATGCATTGTGAATAGGCAACAGGTATATGAAAGTATATAAGAGGCACCACGATGAGGTGGAATGGTAGTAGTAGAAGCCAGAAGAGACATTGTACTACACCCTGGCAGCTTGGGCCATCCCCACATTTGAAACTTTTAAATGACCATGTGGCAAGAACTTTTGGCCAAGATGAATGCATAGGTAGATACACTTCACCTCCTCAGACAACCAAAATAAGGATAACAATGAATTTAAAAGCAAAAAACAACCAGGAACTGCCATAAAATCAAACTGTATGGAAGTCTGACAACCAAGGAGTTAAAGAAAAAACATTTATCCAAAGTGGTAGCAAGGGTGGAGACAGGCAGCCAGGGCAGCGATGATACCTGGCAGGGCAGGGGCTGGCAGACTGGGTAGTCCTACATTTGTGTGGATATAAAAACCAGGAGGTACAACTGAGGAACAAGCAATCCCAGTGTAGGACAGACTGCACAAACCAGAGTTCTAGCACTGGGAAAATTAAAGCCTCATAACCTCTGGCTGTAAAAACATGTGGGGGGCGTGGCAGTGAAAGAAACTGCTAGTCTCTCAGGAGAGTCAGTTGGAGGTTCCCAAGAGGTCCTAGAATGTACACAAGACCACCCATCTGGGAATCAGCACCAGGGAAGCATCTGGAAGGGCATCATTTGCTTGTGGGAAGCAGGGGAAGTGACTGAAAGTGGAACGAGAGCAAGTAGCATGGTTGCCTCTCTGACCAGTCCTCATAACCTCTGGCTGTAAAAACCTGTGGCAGTTGCAGCAGTGGTAGAAACTGACAGTCTCTCAGGAGGGAGAATGTATGCAAGCCCACCCACTTAGGGAATCAGCACCAGGGAAGCACCTGGAAGGGCACCAATTGAATGCAGGAAGTGGGGAAAGTGACTGAAGGCACAAGAGTCATCAAGCAGCATTATTCCCTCTCTGACCCCTCCCCCACATACAGTGCCATAAGCAGCAAAGCCAATTTCCCTGCCCTGGCAAATACCTACTAAGGCTCTACCCCTTACAATGTAATAGGTGCATCAAGACAAAGAAATATGATCCAATAAGAGAACATATCAAAACTCCAGAAAAAGAACTAAATGAAACACAGGAAGCCAACCTGTCAGATGCAGAGTTCAAAACACCTGCACCCTGGTATTCAAGATGCTCAGAGAAATAATTGAGTGTGGTCACAAAATAAAGGAAGAAGTGAAGGCTATGCAAAGTGAAATAAATAATAATATACAGGGAACCAACAATGAAAGGAAGGAAATTGGGACTTAAATTAACAATTTGGATCAAAAGGAAGAAATAAATATTTGACTGGAATAGAATGAAGAAATAAGAATTAAAAAAAAAATGAGAGAGGCTTAGAAACATTTGGGACAACTTTAAATGTTCCAACATGAAAATCCTAGGGGTGTCAGAAGGAGAAGAGGAAGAGCAAAAAATATAAAACTTATTTGAAAAAATAATGAAAGAAAACTTCTGCAATCTGGTGAAGGAAATAGACATACAAGCCCTGGAAGCTCAGAGAGTCCCAAACAAATTAGACCCAAAGAGGACCACTCCAAGACACATCATAATTAAAATGCCAAAGATTAAAGATAAAGAGAGAATCTTAAAAGCACCAAGAGAAAAGCAGTTAGTTACCTACAAAGGACTCAATTGATTTCTTAAAAGAAAGCTTTCAGGCAAGAAGGGACTGGCAAGAAATATTCAAAGTCATGAAAAGCAAGGACTGACATCAAAGATTACTCTATCTAGTAAAGGTATAATTTAGAATGTAAAGGCAGATAAAGTGCTTCCCAGAAAGATAAGTTAAAAGAGTTCATCATCACCAAGCCCTTATTATATGAAATGTTAAAGGGACCTATCTAAGAAAAAGAAGATCAAGACTGAACAGTACTATGACAACAAACTCACAACTTATCAAAAACTGAACCTAAAAATGAACAAACTAAGCAAACAACTAGAACAAGAACAGAATCACAGAAATGGTGATCACATGGAGGGTTATCAGTGGGAGTGGGAGTGGGAGGGGGTGTACCTACCTATAATTGGTAGGTACAAAAAGGCAGGGTGAAGTTAAGAAAATGGAGAAGCCAAAGAGCTTATACGTATGACCCATGGACATGAACTAAGGGGGGAGAATGCTGGAGGGAATGGGGGTACTGGGTGGAGTGGGAAAATGGGAAAATTGGGAAACTGTAATCGCATAATCAATAAAATATACTAAAAAATCGCCATGTGACAAAAACTATTACCATATCTTATCTCATTGATCCTCATAACAATCTTAGGGGGCAGATACTGAGATTCTTATTTGTAAACGAGTAAAATAAAGATAGTGAGACAGAGTTTTGGTGTAAAGTCAAGATATTTTGAAGCTATAATGTTGAATGTGTCATCTATTTTAATGCTAGAGTTGGCCATGGTAACGACAAGAATTAGAGTAGAGAGAATCCATCTAAAGACATTCAATTAGTGAACAGCAGAACATATCACAAAATGAATGCTCCTGGCTCAGTGTGACATATCACTTTTGTGGGTATGTAGGAAATGAAAATCTGAAGGGAAGAATGCAGTAGCAAAATGAATAATGAAGTGTTTTTGTATTCAGAATATTGTCAATGGAATAATTTGGAAGATTTACCAATTCTGTTGTTGCAAAGATAATGTTGATGTGTAGTTATGGTCTAGACTAGGTGTCAGTAAATGTTTTCTGTACAGGGACAGCTGTAAATATGTGCTTTGCAAGGCATACGGTTAGTCACAAAGCTCAGCTCTGCTCTTTTGACATGCAAGTAGTGAAAGACAATACAGAAATGAGTGAGTGTGACTGTATTGCAATAAAATTTTATTGACTTACAAAAGAAGGGTGCAGACTGGATTTGGTCTGCAGGCTGCAGTTTGCTAACCCTTGGTCTGGACAATTCTCCTTTTAATGGATAGACTTCTCAAATCATCTTGACATAAAGAGCATCAACCTTTACCAGCTATAATAAGAGAACTGCTCAATGATTTTTGCATTCTTTATCCTAATCATTCAATTTATAATTCTCTGATACCATAGACTAAGTTCTACCACAATCACTGCTTGTTTATTCATACTTCATGCCTGCACTTGGTTCTGTGACACTGGACTTGTCTTTTGAGGATGACCTTCCTTTTTGTCTCTCTCTCTTTTTTTTTTTTTGGTTCCAGATCACTACGAGATGTTGAGATCATTTGAAATGATAATACTGTCTCTCAAAGATTTAGAGAGTATGCCCAACTTGGTGCCATGAATTTAATGAACATACATTTATTATCTGGTGGGTTAGAGAACTGTGGAAATATAGGAAATTAAAAATTTCCTGAACAATATTAGAAAAATGTTTCTTAACTCAAAAAAGGATTTATTGAGGTCTTATTTAAAAGTTTGAGGTAGGGGTGGGTGTGGGAATGACAAATATTTTCATAAAGAATTCCTTTCCAATAGACTTAATACATGTTTCTTTACAGTCAAGGATCACATCGGCATGACATATCATGTATTTAAATAGCGCTATTCCCTCGAGAAGGTGTGGCTTAATAGAATGTCTCAGATCAAAACAAAGGTTTGTAATTTGAAGAAACTTTTTGGACAATCCCATTATACTCAATATTAACAATATGTCACCTCAGTGGTATTAAATGTCAATCTGGCATTAAACAAAATAGGCCACCAAGACATGCTCACCAACTGAGAAATAGTGTTACAAATATTATGAATAACTTTTGTCAATTGTTCTCAGTTACTTAAAGTGAGCTTTGTGTCTTTGTGATGCTCATAATTTTTCTTTTGCTGTTTTTCTCCTATGGTATAAAGTAATATATTGTAATGTGTATTTGAATTCCCTATGCTACATAATGTTCATTAGGCACAACATTTCATTTTAATATTCTTCTACAATTTCAGATTATATTAATCTAGAATCAGAGCTATCATTTATTTTTATTAAAAAACATTTTCATGTACTTCACATCATTGTTTTGGTACCACCTCTCATGTTCTTAATGAGCATCTTATTTACCTCTATGTATTTCAGAACAAGACCTTGTTAAGGTGAAAGGTGGGTAGCTGGTTAAAGGAACTGAGAATAATTATTTTTATTAACAATCATAGAAACATCTACCTGAGAGACACAGGACAGGTAGATGGAAGTTATAGGTAATGCAATGCTAGAAAAAAATATAGGCATAGATAAAAAACCATATGTATTTATCTTCTTATTTGTTACTTCATGATATTTTAAAACTTGAGATGTTCTGTGACTAGTATATCTAATTTATTTTAGGTTGATTTAAATTATGCATGTTTGTGATGGTGTTCTTGTTCTGTGAAGCATGCAAAAAATTTAGAGTGTATTCTTAATTTCTCTGTAGGTCTTATTTACATGGGGAAAGGAAGCTACTTAGCTCAGGCTAATGCAATTAAAGTCTAGGGTCCAGTATCTCAGCATGAGTCATATAGCTTTCTTTGGTAGAAACCTCGTACATCTGTCATCTACCCAAATACATCACAAAAGTCCACGACGAGGTGGCTCAAGTGCTGACAAAAAGAGGAGGTTGTGCATGTCCATTTCAATAGGAAAAAGAGCAGAACATTCATGTTTTACAGGCAATAAGTCATTAAAGTGATCTGGTTACAAAATATCTGAAATACAATAGTATATAAAAACAAATAATTTGAATGTGAGTTTCCTATTCATTTATTATCCTAACAGAGCAACCACAATAAGATAGTAGATGCTAAACAGGTTTTGAATCAGATTGAACATCTGGCTAAAAGTTGATAAATTGGAAGGAAACTTTTTAGGTATGTATTGACATGTGCACACCTTAGTATTACAAACTTAGTCTGGTCATTATTATTATTATGTCTATTATTATTATTTCCATCTGAAAGATAAATTCTTTTTCTCATTCTCATCTCCATCTCTACCCTCAGCTTGGCTTTCAGGCCTCATTGCATTTGTCTCCATTCTATTTGCAATGCAACCAATACTCACACCATTTATTTTCTTCTGGAGGCTTTCTCTTTGCTTCCCTGTTAAATTTAAACTTTGGATCTCATATTCTATATTTGTATTTTTTTCTTTTACTTCTCCTAGAACTTGCAGGGAGCCTAAAACATATGCATTTGGTATAATAATTTTCCATTATGTGTATTCTTTAAATGGGAACCTGGAAATATGCTACGAGAAAGTAAATGATATAATCTCTTGGATACACCGTAGGTATTACAATATTTTTAAACAAGCCTGTATCATCACTGCAAGCCTTTTTAAAACTCTTACCACTTACTAGACACTGATCTAGGTTCTTTGACTTAAATTGCTGCTATGACTTGAAAACTGTGTGTTGAAATGGAGCTTCTGATTTTCCTTAAGTGTTTAGAGGACCTAAGCAGTGACTTATCTCTGTCAGTCTCAGTTTTCTCATGTGTAAATATTAGGAAATAGGGTAAATTGTAGATTTATTCAACTTTTTTTTAGTAACAAAAACATTTAAAAATTGAAGTCTTATTTGGTATTGTAATATATAAACCAAAAAACAGAGCATCACCTGATGATCAGGGAAGAAGCTCATGCAGAACCCCCTTGGTCCAGCCTCCTTGTCACCCTTCACAGGGCTCCTCAGACACTCCCTTGTAACACAGCTTAAAGGCCAATGGGATATATGATTTTTAAAGTCTTTGCTAAATCTGGATTTCTGACCATCATATGTAGCCCACAATCTTGGCCCCTGCAGCAGGAGGTGCTGAATATACAGTGAGTAGAATTAAATGGGATTGAATCAATCTAGCACCATCCAGTGTCTCTAATGCTTCTAGGAACCAGCTTCTACAAGAGCAGAATGGAATATTCTTTACTTTTTTTACTTCTATATAGTCCTTTTAACTTTTTTATTGTGATTATATTACAGTTCCAAATTTTTCCTCCTTTGGGAATATTCTTTATGTTTTATGTTCACTTGGTTTCTAGCAGTTTCCAGGACTTGGAACTCAGTTGCTTGCTTGGCCTCATTTACATGATGTCAGAGGGGTACATATCTGAGTTCCAGATGATAAGTGATTTAATGTTTATTTGTCCTTATTTATAAACAACTATTTAGTTGGTAGAACTTAATGATATAAACAAATGTAACCATTAATAAAATATGAGATAAAAAGAAGTTTTTAAAATTTTATAGAATTTATTGGGGTGATGTTAGTTCACAAAACCTACATGTTTTCAGTATGCAAATCAACAAAACATCATCTGCACGCTACACTGTGTGCCCATTGCCCCTAGTAAATTCTCCTTTTGTCCCTATTTCCCCACTCCTTTGCCCACTTCCAGCTACCCTCAGCACCCTTTCCCTCTGGCTATCACCACATTGTTGACTGTGTCTATGTGTTATATGTGTGTGTGTGTTTTGAGTCAGCAGATTTTTTTAAAAAGTGGTCAGTGGCTTATATAAATTGACAATGGATCATTGAATGAATATTTTAAATTAATTTAATAATGTTTTCTAAAATTTAAATTATGATATTATATAAGATGTCCAGAAGATAAAACCAGTGCCTAAATAAAAATTTTTCCTAGGTTAAGTAAGACTTTAGTAGGTTAAATTTTTAGCAATGTAAAGTAACTAAAATCCATATTTATTACACATGAATGAAAAATTGTAAGAACAGTGGTTTGGGGGAAAATGTATTTCTTTGGGGGAAAAGTTTTATTCATATTATTTTGTGTTTATAGCTACTAGAATGCTATATTTTAAAAGATTCTTGTAAAGTTTGAAGTAGGGGTCCTCAACTCCTGTTAGGACCAGGTTGCACAGCATGGGGGTGAGCAGAGAGCAAGCACGCTTCATCTGTCCTTACAGCCACTCCCCATCACTCATGTCACTGCCTGAGCTTAACCTCTTGTCCGATCTGCTGTGGCACTGGATTTCATAGTAGCGAGAAGCCTACTGTGAACTGTGCATGTGAGGGATCTAGGCTGTATGTTTCTAATGCATAATGATCTGAGCCGGTGATGCTAGTACTGGGGAGCGGCTGCAAATACAGATTTTCATTAGCAGAGAGGTTTGACTGCACAGAGACCATAATAAATCAATTGCTGACAGACTCAGATCAAAACCCTATCAGTGAGCAGCAAGTGACAATTATGCTGCATCTGGTGGCAGGCTATAAAGTCATCCCCACCCCATCCATAGAAAAATTGTCTTCCATGAAATTGGTCCCTGGTGCCAAAAAGGCTGGGGACCACTGGTTTAAAAGATTGTTAAGTTTTTTGAAGTTTAAATGCAAATGTTCCTATCTCTTCTCCTCTCTCAATAGGAAGAAATAGATAATCAAAAATTACAAAAAAATTGTTTAGACTTTGTAACCAGCATGGATAGTTACATTTTAGAACTAAACACCATAACTCATTTTAAGGCAAGTAATTTTAACCTCATTCCTCATTGAAATCCAGACTACTAACCAATTAAAAATCTGACTCAGTTTAATTTCATCTCAATTTTTCTTCTTGCACACTCACTGGTAATATATCCAAGTAAAAAGAGAGCAGTCTTAAGAAAGACTGTGAAAGATAAATGGGTAAGTAGAAGAATAACTAGTGAAGAAATGATTCTATAGGCTCAAAAGGAAGATAGCTGAGATTGAATTGATCTTCTATAGTTAATTTGACTGGATTATCCCTAAATGAAGTCTTGTTGATTTACTTGCCTTGATATCTCCAGTGGATATAAATATTTCTAGGTTTATGTGTTAGAAGGAAATGTCATGTGTTAATTCTAGAGTTAAAACCCGGAGAAATCTGGACCATCCAATTGTGGAATTCTTTTACCAGCATTTATTTTCCTTGAAGACTAGTTAGGATCGTGTGTGTTATATAGGAATTCAGCAGTCACCATTAACTATTAGAATGGTCTCCTTTTTACAGAGATCAGAAAGGACATTGCTGTTAAGATGTTAGAGAGTTCAATGTTGTACCATGGTTAATATGCATATTAACTATATGTATATGTAACTATATATTTTTGGTGATATCATATATTTTGAATCAGTGCCATAGTATTCCACACCTACTTTGTTGCTTTCATTTAGTCTTTACAATCTAAAAATAGAAGAGACAAATTAATGGCTAGTTTTGTTTTATAGCTTTGAGTATAAAATTGATGATCCTGACTTGAAAGATTTTACATTTGAAATTTCATTTTGTCTTGTTGGTTTTTTAAAGTATATTTTATTGATTATGTCATTAAAGTTGTTCCAATTTTCCCTCCTTTGCCCGTCTCTGCCCAGTATCCTTCCCTCCAGCAATCCCCTGCTTAGTTCATGTCCATAGGTCATACTTATAAGTTCTTTGGCTTCTCCATTCTCTATACTATTTGTAACATTACCCTGACTATTTTGTACCTACCATTTATGCTTCTTATTCCTTGTACCTTTTCCCTCATTCGCCCCCTTACCCCTCCCCACTGATAACCCTCCAAATGGTCTCCATTTCTGTGATTCTGTTCCTGTTCTAGTTGTTTGCTTAGTTTGTTTTTGTGTTTTTGTTTTTTAGATTCAGTTGTTGATAGTTGTGAGCTTGTCATTTTACTGTTCATAGTTTTGATCTTCTTCTTTTTCTTAGATAAGTCCCTTTAACTTTTTATATAATAAGGGCTTGGTGATGATGAACTCCTTTAGATTTACCTTGTCTGGGAAGCACTTTATCTGCCCTTCCATTCTATTCAAATATATATATTTTTAAATTTATTCATTTATGGTAGAGAAGAAGCTAGAGAGAAACATTGATATGTTGTTTCATTTATTTATGCATCCATTGGCTATTTCTTGCATTTGCCCTGATCAGGGGTCAAACCCACAACCTTGGTGCATTGCTCTAAAGAACTTTGCTGGATAGAGTAATCCTGTATATAATTCTTTCTTTTCATCACTTTGAATAATTCTTATCAGTCCCTTCTTGCCTGCGAGCTTTCTTTTGATAAATCAGCTGATAGTCTTATGGAAACTCCTTTGTAGGTAACTCTCTGCTTTTCTCTTGCTGCTTTTAAGATTCTCTCTTTATCTTTAACTTTTGGCATTTTAATTATGATGTGTCTTGGAGTGGTCCTCTTTGGGTCCAACTTGTTTGGGATTCCCTGTGCTTCCTGGTCTTATATGTCTAGTTCCTTCTCCAGATTGCAGAAGTTTTCTTTCATTATTTTTTTAAATAAGTTTTAAATTTCTTGTTCTTCCTCTTTTCCTTCTGGCATCCCTATGATTCAGATGTTGGCACTTTTGGAGATGTCCCAGAATCTTCTTATTCTTTCCTCATTTTTTTAAAGTTTTTGTTTCTACATTCTATTCTGGTTGAATGTTTATTTCTTCCTTATGTGCCAAATTATTGATTTGAACCCTGAGTTCTTTCCCGTTCCTGTTGGTCCCCTGTGGATTTTTCTTGATTTCACTTAATGTAACCTTCGTTTCTTCCCTTATGCTTTTGCTGTACCCAGTGAGTTCTCTGAACATCCTGATCATCAATGTTTTGAACTCTATATCTGACAGGTTGGCTACCTCTGTTTCATTTAGTTCTTTTTCTGGAGTTTTGTTCTGTTCTTTCATTTGTGTCATATTTCTTTGTCTCCTCAATTTGGCAGCCTCCCTGTGTTTGTTTCTGTGTATTAGGCCAAGCTGCTTTGACTCCATGTCTTAGAACACCTGTTAAGCCATATGGGGTGGAGTCTTAGGTAACCACCAAGGTGGGGCAACCCACTTGCTTCACCACTTTAGAGTTCTGTATGTGGGGGATGGGTTGGAGAGGGGACAATGCCCTTGCTTGGCTATTGAAGGCTTGCTTGGTACTAGCCTTTCTTCCAGTCACTTCACACACTTCCTAGCCAGTATACAACTGTTGCCCCTCTAGCTGTTGCTCTAGTTTTGGTTCCTGGAGTGTGGGGGTGGGGTGGTTTGTGCATGTTCTAGGACTGTGTAGGGCCTTTAAATTGACTATCCTGGGAGATTGGCAGTTTCTTCCACCACCCTAATGCCCACTGGTTTTTACAGCTAGAGACTATGAGGCTTTATTTCCCAGCACTGGACCCCTGGGCTGCAATGTCCGGCCAGGGCCTAGGATTGCTCACTCCCTAGGCATCCTTTCCAATTTTTTCCACCACACATGAATGTGGACCACTGGTCCACCACTGCCTTGCTGCCACCATCCAAAGTCCTCTCCACCCCTCCTACGCATCTGGAAGAATATGGCTTCTTTAAATCCTGGGTTGTCGGAATTTCATACAGTTTGATTTTCTGGCAGTCCTGGGTGTTTTTGTTTTGAAGTTAGTTGTGATCCTTCTTAGGGTTGTGCAAGGAGATGAAGCGTGTCTACCTACATCTCCATCTTGACTGGAGGTTCTCTTCTTGTGTTTAATATTAGTGCATAGACATGCTAAATATAGACAGAGACTGTAATGAAGAGGTCTTTATAAACTTTAACATGGAGAAATATTAATTGACCTTTGAGAGAGTCTCCCTACTCTTTAGAGAAAGGATGACTTTTTAAAAAATTCTATTTGAATTTCTACAATTTCTCATATAGAGACCTACATTTTTGGGGAACCATTGGAACATACATACAAGATGCTCTTCTGTACTCATGTGTATTCTGGGACCCACCAGCCCATAAAATGGAGTAGACCCAAGTTAGGGAATGAATTACCCAGATTGGCCCAAGGGTACCAATTTGTGCAAAGTAAAAAGAAGTTAATGTTGATGCATTTTAGCTTTACCAAATCCCTCCTTCTTTCTACATTTCCTAGTTCCCAATAGTGGAATCATTGCTTTTTGCTAACTATTTCTGTCACTATTAAAGTAATGACACTAAATGATAAGAGAATGTCTATAATTTATAGTTTGTTTAATAAAATAAGAAATCACTAGTTTAGGTCTTGCTGAGATAGTAGAAGTTATGGGTAAATATCTATAAAATATCTATAACTACCTAAAATAGAGGAATATTTTGTTATAATTTAAGCAGCTGAAGATCTACATATTTTATCACCTCCAGGAGGATGTGTGAAATGATCATCCTAGAGTATAGGTAGGTGATGTCACAGTGGTTCTAGAAATATAGTAGCCCTAAATGATCAGATATGATTTAAACCTCAGTTATTGGATTAAGTCCTGTTTGCCTTTATACAATGAGAATTGTGTTCTTAACATAATTTTCTCTATTAAATTTTCAGTAGCCAAAAAACATCTGGCACATAGTATGAACTTAGTAAATGTTGGCTGAATTGTATCTATTTAATCTGTAGGTACCAGCGAGAACTTCACATATACTTATTGTTGGCAGTTGGATAGCGGCCAAACTTTAACCACGAGACTCTTCCTAAAATTAGTTTTCTAGGCAACCTAGTAAGGAAGGTAGGTTCTAAGTAGGCCTCATAAACTTCACCACTCAGTGGCCACCACAGGTGTTTTATCTCTATTTTTTCTTAGATGGGCTTCCTTAGAAAACTTAAGTTTCAGCTTCATTGTAGATAAACAATGAGGTCATGGTTTCTTTTGAATTAGAGTTTGCCTTAACCCTGATACATTAAAGCTTTGGCCTCAGTGTTAATCACCTACTTATAGATAAAAACTGTTACCTGTTATTAAAGTGGTATATTTTTAATGAAACAACATAATTAAATGTAAAATTAAAGCATCTTAAATAAATGTTAGAGTATCTTTTTTCTAATGCACATCTCAAAATACAGATCATCAGCACATTATACTTTTGACATTTTATAATAAATCTGAATAATTTATTACACATTTATAATTTTGGGATCATAAATTTATTTCATGAATTAGACATCAGTCATTGATATAGGTACTAATTAATTACTTTAGTGAATGTAGAGAGTTAATTGTCTTTTAGAGAGCTTTATATTGATATCTTAAGATAATATAGCTGTACCCATGTGTTTATTCATTCAATAAATACCCCGTGAAGGTTTTATAGGAAGCAGTCACTCTGCTAGGAGCTGGGTCTACAAAGACTAATAAAATACATTACCTGTCCTGCAGAGATCTCATTCTAGGAGTAGAAAAGGAAATTAGAATACTTGAATATTGTGATAAAATTATAATTTAAGTGCCACAGAGCCCAGATGAAAGGCAATAAAATAAGTCACTGAAGAAATATTTAGAAGGACTTCTCAAGTGAGTTGGACAAAGAACGGGACAAAAAGATAAATGGGAATTTGAAAGAGAATAACATCTTTGAGCAAAGATTTGTAATAAGGCTAAGCAGATCAGTGGAGGACAGTCCATTTAGGATCTAACATTATACTAAGGCATGGTATTTTAAATGATATTGGATGCTCCCAATGGGTTTTAAGAAAGGAAATCTCATGATGAGACTTGTCGTTTTGAAAAATCACTTTCAAATATTGTGAAAGTAAGACTACAGGGAGGGGACTGAAGATGGCAGTTGAGAAAGAGAGAGAGAGAGAGACCCTTTATGAAGTGAAGCATTTTGAAAGAGACATGGAAACTGAATTTTTGAAAAATGTTGATGTAGAGATGCAAAATGTTCATTTCTTGGGATTTGTTTACTTTAAACAAATAGCTAGACACTCCTCCAGCAAAATGGGTTTAGTCAAGGAACAACAATAACAAAAAAGAAGAAATGCAATTTGGGACATGCAATCTATTGGTGAACCATGTACAAGTCCTGAGAAATAAAAGAGGAAGGTCTTTTACAGAGAAGAGAAATTTGGGAGAGCTATAATAAACAAAGAGTTCTTTCTGTCGAGTTCCCAGGATCAACGAAGGGTGTGAGAGCTCCCCCTTCTGGCCTCCCATCTTTATTTTAAATGAGGTTTCTGTTTATCAATTTTTACAGTTTAAAAGATGATTCAAATTGGGAGTCTGTGATGAGTTAGAGGGAGAAGTGTATAATAAATCCAAGGTCTCTGGAATACAGGAAGGAAGATGAAAACTATAAATTTGATATATTAAATTTAAGATCTCTGTGGGATATCAAGATGGAGATATCCAGTAGATAATTAGATGTTTATATCAGGTGCCTGAGAATGCTACATTGGAGATAAAGACTTTGGAATCATGAATGTTTTTTAAAACTCAGGTAAGTGAGAAAGTACACTTAGTGATAAAGGGAAAGGACTAAAAATAAATTTATTGGGAGAAGCCACATTTCATAGGATAATAGAGTACTTAGAACCAGCAAAAGAGAACAGAAAGGAATGGCTATTGATTGTAAGAAGCAAACCAGAAGCAGAAGATGTCATAGAAGTCATGGAGAAAAAACATTTGTGAAGGAGGGTGTGGTCAACAATGCACAGTGCCACCAGAGAATCGGATTTAAAAAATGTGTTTTACCATGGGATTTGGTCAAACTGGGTAATTGTTGATGACCTTCAAGGAACCATTTCAGTGAGGTTATAGGTACTCAATTAGGATTCTAATGAAGTAAGGAATGAATAAAGCGAGAGTAAGCAAGCACAGTTAATATGAATTCACTGATATTGTGCTATGAGTGCCATTCACATCTTACATGTTTCATCTGTATATGGGAGTTCAGAGAAGGAACTAGTGAGCAGAATCATAACTAGAAGTTATTAGAAGAACAAGGATGGTTTCAGAGAGATTATAGCATTTGATTTGAGCTTTGAAATTGAGGAGTATGATTGATAGGAAGGAAAGTACAGGGGATATTACAAGTTTAAAGAATGACATGCGTGTAATGCTGAGAACATAATCTCAAACTTTGGCATGCTTCCAAATCACCCGAGGGCTTGTTAAAACATACTCAGCATATTTTGATTCAGCAGGTCTGGGGTGAGCACCCAGAAATTTCATTTCTAACAAGTTTGCAAGGTGATGCGGATATTGCTGATCTGCAGATCATACTCTGAGAACCATTAACTTAGGAAACTTTTTGAGTGCAAAGGAGTTTTGCATAAAGAAGTAGTAGGAGAAGAGTCTAGAAAAAAGTTGGGGCTCAGATGATGGAGGAGCTTGAATATTTACCGAAAGGCCATTTTTATTCCTTAAAAAGTGGAAATAAAGTTTTTGAATAATAATACGATTCAAATTTTACTCTTGGAGATTTTGTTTGTTAGTACTAGGAAGGATTCCTTCTTTCACGCATGTGTGAATTTACAAAGATTTATTGACTAATGCAGAAATCATAGCACTAGATAAAGGAAACTTTTAGGAGAGCATTACAGTAGTTTCTAAGTCAATGGTGATAGAAACTATGGTTGTGATGATGCCATGGTGAAATAAGATGAGTTTAAACTATTTTAAAAGAAGGAGTGGTGAATCAAAGATGAGTGTAAAGGTTCATAATCGAGTGAATTGTTATGCCATTAAGAGAAGCATAGACCTAACAAGACAGAGCTGACTTCTGGACAGAATTTATTCTTTGAACTATTACATCACATAGAATTTCACTGGGGCCTTGCTAGATCTGAAGTACTGTGGGGCATCCGGGTTAAAATGTCCCTAAGATAGTAGAAATAGGGAGAAATTAGGCCTCATTCTGAAGAAATTGCAGTATTGAGGGTTTGTAGAGTTGTACAACAAAGCTTAAGATTTCAGGTATAAGCATTTCCAGGTGTTGACGGAGAAGGGCATGGGATTGTATGACTGAAATGGAATGAGACAAAAAAGACATTTAAATTGAAGAGGTCCAGGAATGCAATCTGGGTTTTGGGTTATTTCTATAGACACTAAACTTGCCCGGGAAGAATGCTAAAGAGAAAGGTTGAGTTAACTGTTCAAGTTTTTGGTGAACTCTGGTAAGGGACCAGGGAGACAACACATGAAAGTAGCATGGCAAAATAGAATATCATAAATTCACAAGAGTGTGAAGATCAAATGAGATTATTGTTTTAGAGGAAAGGAGGCAACAAGAACAATTCTTGCTCTTCCCAGGCTTTTCCAAGGCTACCCCCTCTTCCTCAAATGCTGTGGAACATAAGACACAAGATTGACAATCTGTGTGGATAACCCAACAACCTAGATATGCTAGAAGAAGGGCATTTTGTGAAAAGTCCAGGGCTGGAGGTATAGGGGAGATTCCTTGGGAGAGGGTTTCAGTGAAAGAATAGGCAAAAGGGCAGGAGTGGGAGGATGGATTAGGGAGGATAAATCCAGTATTTAAATGAATAAGTGTAAAGGAGAGGTGAGTGAGTAGCACATGTTTTGAAGGGTGACCTAATATAACTATTCCTGATAATTCAGACATGGGAATTTATTTAAACTCATATGTCCATATCACTTTTCTGTTAGATTCACTAGAGAATTTATCTTGAGTTTTTCAAATGTTTGCATCATTTTTCAAAAAGTGTGCATATTTAAATTTTTAAGATTTTGAGTTTTGCATGATGTCTATGAGCAGATAGTACATTCACAGTACTTCTTTATAATCGAAGATATTGAAATGTGATATTAAAGACCTAGAACTTGAATGCTTATGTATTTTCTATCATTACTTAAAGAGAAGCAGTTATAAAGTTCTTGTTGGTTGACTGGCTGCTCTGAAATATTTAGAGAAAAATGTCTCAGTACTAAAGTTATTTTCTAGAATTCATTGGGGTGGTAGTACATGATTTAAATATTATTTTCTCCTTACTTTATCATCAATATTTCTTTACTGACATTACCCTGTTTTTTTTTATCACATTTCCTAGATCATTTTTTTTTTTGGAGTAGTTATAACTCCAAGCTGGGTTTACAAAACTTCACTGGTTTTAAAGGTCAACATGCAAATGAACTAACTAGGTCAATGCAAATCAGTATAGCACTTTCTGTTACAAACCTCACACCTTTTAAATTCTTTCTGAATTAAATAATGAGCCATATTGTTAACAGAGCTAACATAACATAAAAAAAAGATATTAAACACTTAAGATTACTAGATAAACAGAAAACTCATTTGCAGATATTTTACAATGGTAAAATAATGCATAAAATTAGAAGTATAAGATTTACACAGTACAATATTTACAAAATGAAATGTAACCTTAGCACTGAGAAGAACAGGAAATTATAAAATGGAATTGAAAGGAATCAAGGAAATGGAATCAACTCTCCATTTGTCTAAAAAGAATTTTTCTTTCAGCTTTCTAAAAACCAGTTTATTAAAACAACAAATGAATAGATAATAAGCTAAACTAAACCAAACCAATTACAACAAAAATTTCTAATCATCATATCTTTATTATGTAGATATGTTGGGGTTTCATTGCATTAATTACTTCTGCTGTTAGTAATTTTGCATGCCCTTAGGTTGAATATGTATGTGTATATATAATACATAAATATATATGTATATGAATATATGTATAGATATAGTTATATCTGAGCTATAATATAAAAAACAACTTTTTAATTCTTTTGGCTGCACTATGTTATAATCTGAGCAGAAATTCCTAAATTAGTAATGTTAGAATATTTCTAAGAATGGATATTAAATTTAACTTTGTAACTTATGGGTAAATTAAAAATTAATTTATCATTTATTTGTAATGTAGGATTTTTTATGTTGAGAAAGTGATTGCAGTAAATAAAATACTAATACTAATTTCTGCTTCTGGTATTGTATATAAGCTGTTGAATAAATTCCATTGTTTCAGAACTAGGAGCAGGAAACCCCTTTTCTTCTCTTTCACTGCTCTGAGCATTTTGGAGTCACTAGACACCTCAATTCTGAAACTAATAAAACAAATTTTAAAATCTGAAATACAAATAAGTTGATCCCTCAAACCTGACATAATTTTCTTCATGGTATCAACCAAAATATGAATTCTCTATAGAATTTTTATTTCTTTTAACACTTTGAGTATTTATATTTTTAAAATAGGGTGGGATTTTAAAAAGAATAACAAATGAGGGAATGACTTATAATATATTAATTCATGTAACAGCAGCTGCCTCTTTTGCTATTAGAGTGTGCTTATGTTCTCAGTTTGGGTGAGAGAGCTCACGCGAGCACACTTCTCTTGTAAAAGAGACAGCTGCCGCTGCATGTATTAATACATTTCAAATGGCTCCAGAGTAAACAAAATGCTATAAATTACTTGAGGCCTTCTGCTGACGTCATGAATCCTGAAACTGCAGAAGAGCATATGAGCTTCTTTTCCTTCTTTGTGACTTCATGGCAATAACACAGACAGGAATGGATTTCATCACCTTGTTTTTTGTTTGTTTGTTTTGTTTTTTATTAGCCTGACGTGAACATGTAATCCATAATACCATTTACATTATTCTTAGTTGACTCATAGAAAGGGGATACCTGCTTTATTTTTAATAGTTCAGTTTATATATTTTAGTCTTTTCTTTTTTTTTCCTTCATTGATACATTCCCTGGTCTTTGCTAGGTACTGGCACCAATAGAATTTTGGGTGCCCAGTCAGAACTGGTTCGTCCTCTTAGAAACTTGTGATATGGAAAGGAGAAAAAAGGAAGCAATGTCAAGTAACTGGCACACCTTGGGAAGCCCTTAAGCTAAGACCTTCCCATGTAAGTAAGGCTCAACAATGCAGGCTCACTGGTGGAGGCAATCGTATCCTGCTGTGATTTTCCCATCTTGCCGGTTTGCAAAGGTATACTCTGGAGCATGGCAGGGTTTTAACTCTGTTAATAAGTTACATTTACACTGTTTACCATATAAACTATCTTATTTCTGATAATTTATATAAAATTATGCAAGTATATTATATATTTATTTCAGAGTAAAAACCTTATTTAAGCCTTGTTAAAAAATTTCCCACAGACCTTTCTATTAAGAACTAACACATGAAATCTTAGAACAAAGAAATATTTCTTTGACATTTTACATTTTTATTCCATTTTTTGGTGAAGTAAAACCTCTTTTTTTCCAATAGGAATTTTGATCCACTTAATAAAATATGTAAATTCATGGTTCCATAAGGGTAGACACATATATTTGTTCATTTTAAGGTGTTTATAGAACTAGGCAAAGAAGGATGTTAGTATGTGACCTCTTTCGGCTAATCAGGATTGGGAATTCTAATTGGCTTAGAGGAAATGTTGTGTCCTGGTAACCTCAGGACACACTGATGCACTAAAGCCTACGGTCAAGGAGAAACCATTATTCAAGATGAAAAGGAGTATCTGATTTGAAATAATTTCTAGACCTCTCTACCATCTGAAGGGTTTTTCTTTTCTTTCTTTCATTTTTTTTTGAAAAAGCAATGAATAAATTAGGAACAATGTCTTTGTTCTAAGAGCCTAATTCTGAAGGCATCCTAATAGAATGTCAAAGGTCACGTGTAAGGCATTGTAATGCAGATCTTCAAATACATATCTCATGTAGGTGTGAGACTCCACTGCTCCAGAAGAGTGAAGACCTCTGCCTTTAACAGCCAGAGAAGGAAACAAACCCCTCACCCTGATCTCCTCCAAGAAATATTTGAACTCTCTCAAATTGCAAATGCCTTTAAGATTTTAGTGTGTTATCATTCACGTGTGTGTGAAAGACCATTTTAAATGTTATATTAATTACATATAGAGACTCACATTTTCTTATTCATATTGAGATAACAAAAGGAATCATTTCTGTTGATCAGAATGAGCTGTCTCCACTTGAGAAATGGGCATTCCACATCATTTTATCCAACCTCCTCATTTGAGGAAACCAGGTCCAGGGAGGGGAAACAATTTTATCAAAGGCCAAGCTTTTCCTATTGAATATTCTCTTTGATTGTAATTTTCCTTATACTCAAAATACTTTTTAATAAAAAAATTTTAAAAGCTCTGACAAGCTTTGCCTAATGTTGTTTAAAGAAAGAAAGGCCATCATTCCATGTTGGTTGTGTTTAGTTTTGTTTTTTTTTCATCATTACTATGCAAGGGCACCCTTGGAAAGGGATGTCACATCTGCATAAATAAATAAACAGCCCTAACCCTAAAGGAGAATGCATACTATTACAAAGACATTTAATAGGTATCAATTTCTTAACAAAATATTGACTAGTAAATTATTCATGTCCAAACTCAGTGATGAAGTGTGACTGTCTCATGTAAAATAAGGATGATTCACAATATAATGTATTCAAAAAGTTTTCAGGGTGACTGTATTAGAAAATAGAAAATAAAGGCAATTATTTTCAAATAAATTTCCTTAAGTGGCCTCCCTTTTTTAAAAAACTGATTATTGAATTAATGTAGAATGTTTTTCAAGAAGAAAAGTATTTGATTTTTTATGAAAAAC
The DNA here is from genome assembly GCA_004024845.1 of Tonatia bakeri. NCBI lineage: Eukaryota > Metazoa > Chordata > Mammalia > Chiroptera > Phyllostomidae > Tonatia > Tonatia bakeri. The sequence continues at coordinate 56,288 of PVIA01003190.1, read as the reverse complement.
ATTTTATTCATCATTTTTACTTTCTAAATGCCACATGTGTCTATCTTAAAATGTAAAGGGCAGGTGGAATGGAGGGAGGGACAGTGTGAAACCAACCAATAGTACCTATAGAAAAGCTATTGGAATGGTCTGGATAGTCCATGGTATTTGGGGTGCATACACTTCAGTGTTTAGATTGTTTTAACAAGGTAGAAGCAGAGTTCCTGGCTCCTGCTGGTGCTTATGATAGGATAGAAAAGTTCTGTCCCATCGAAGAGGCTGGTATTGTAAAAGAGGATTAGAAAGGATTGCTAGAATGATGCGGGGGAGGGGCTAGTCACCATGCACAGAAAAAAAAAAATCAACAAAGAGGATGAGGGAGCCTGCCAGCTGCCCACTCCAACTGAGAGCCTCCCCAGCTGTTCCCTGAAGGCTCCAGTGAGAATCCCCAGACACTGTTTTGCTCTCTTCCAAGGGCACTGGTCACCAAGTGTCTGCTTCCCATGAAAAGGGGTGACATTAGAATAAGGAAACTTTTTTTTGAAGTATATTTTATTGATAATGCTATTACAGTTATCCCAATTTTTTTCTCCCCTTTATCCCCATCTTCCCTGCACTGCCCCCCTGCCCTATCCCCAGTTCATGTCCATGGCTCATACATATAAGTTCTTTGGCTTCTTCATTTCCTATACTATTCTAACCCTCTCTATTTTGTGCCTACCTGTTATGCTTCTTATTCTCTGTCCCTTCCCCCCCATTCTCCTTCCGCCTCCCCACTGATAACCTTCCGTGTGATCTCCATTTCTGTGATTCTGTTCCTGTTCTAGTTGTTTGCTTAGTTTTTGTTTTTTAGGTTCCACTTGTTGCTAGTTGTGAGTTTGTTGTCATTTTACTGTTCATATCTTTTATCTTCTTTTTCTTAGATAAGTCCCTTTAACATTCCATATAATAAGGACTTGGTGAGGATGAACTCCTTTAACGTGACCTTATTTGGGAAGCACTTTATCTGCCCTTCCGTTCTAATGATAACTTTGCTGGATAGAATAATAAGGGAACTTGAACAAGAAGACATACCATGTACTCTAGGTGGGATTTAGGTAAAGTCACCGAGGTGTTTGGGAGAATGAAATGAACAGAGGGCTATGGACTTACCCAGTGCACTTGGGAACTCTATGTGTTTGGAAAATTACCTGAATCTCAATAATTTCTTGTGCCTGTGCACAGTACTGTTTTATAATAAACATACAAATGTTATACTTGAAAATGGAACATTCCTATTTGTCTCATTACTCAGTAGCAGTGTTGATTTGTTAGTATCTAGCCCAAAGTACAACTAAAATCACTAAATCTAGTAATTTCTAGGCAAAAGCATTTGGTGAATATGCCCAAGGGGGAACATCATATAGAACAACTCCTATTTCCCCCAAAAAAGCACTGGAAGGATTAAAATGTTCATTTATAAGGGTAAGTATATATAGACTGCCCTTCTGGGGCTACCTTCACATTAGTAGTTCTTTTGTTAGTTCTCAGATTATTTATTATTAATTCCATTTCCACAGAAACCAATATTATAAAGTGCTGAGACCATCAGGAATTGAATACTATTTACCATTATATTTTATACATTATGTTTAAAGTTGCTTCTATTGCATATTTTAAACTTCAAAATTTATCTCTCTAGGTATAATATAACATTTCCTAAAATAATTGCTCTTTTGGTTAAGGAGTGATAAATATGTATTAATGTTGGTCAGATTTTTTATTGCTAATTTAACTGTATAAAATACATCATTGTGTTAATTTGGATTAGAGGAACAAAGCAGCTTTGACCAAAGGAAAATTAATATAAACCCTAGAACAGAAAGTCCTCATCTGTAAGCCAAATTTTGAAGTGCTACACTTTTCCAGTATTTAGGCCATTTTAATCTGCTCTTTGGTGCCTTGTATTCCTCTTTATAGTTGTTACAAATATTTATGAAATTTTCATACAGAGAAGCTTTTTAAAAATTACCTAGTGAAGGTTTGAAGGTCCACATTTTTCATTTGGTAATTCTCATTTCATAGTTGGGAACACTGCAGTACCCAAAAGTTAAGTGAGTTCATCCAAGACATTCAATTACTGCACTTGGTAAACAGGAGGCCAAGTCTTTTACCTCTCAGCAGAATTTTGTAATCTACCCTTAACAATCCTTGGGGGATTCTTTTACTTGCTCTAGGAAGAACTGGTTATATACCCTTATTAGAGTCTCCCAACTGTGACTTCATGTTGGCTCCGATTTTGGAGAAGAGTGGGTAGACTTAGAAAGTTACCCTAATATTCCCCTGGAGAACCTTATAGGTGAATTTGATGAGGTTTAGCATGGTAGAGTACAAAGACCGTAGGATTCAGAGTGAGTCAGAGTTGGGTTGGTTAGAATCCTGGTTTTGTGTTTTATGACTTGTGTCATTGAGAACAAACTACTGAAATCTGTTGATTGTTTCCCCAGAGCCATATCTAACTCATATCATGAAAGGATGTAATTCATCTGACATGGTGAATGTTTAATTGAAATGTTTCTTTTTTCCCTTTTGAACCCCTCGGTTAGTCCTTAGGTATTTTCTAGGCTGGGAGTCATTTGGAGGTCACAAGTGAAATTGTTTTACCCAAATCCCGGGGTAAATGCCATACTCTGGTCTAATTTTAGGCTTCACCTAGTTAGTCTTAACTGGCCTAGGAACTCTTAAATCCCCTCCTCCTGATGCATCAAAATTTAATATTTGGTGGTTAAAACAAGATTATAAGCTACCTTTCTGCCTGGTATGTTCTAAGGTAATTGCTTACAATGCCTTAAATAAAGCAGACCGAACCCCAAACAGCAGACTCCCAGTTCGGTGACATGAAGAGTGGATGGTGAAACTCAGGAGAATTCTGAAGACAATTTAGAGTGGTCTGGAGCCATGCTAGCCTACTCTGATGGATTCGTGGTGTGAGCTATTATCTTTCAAATATATGTAGAAGAAAATACGCTGAAGAAAATATAATTAATTTAAAAGTGCTACTAATTTTCTATAGCATTTGTTTTTGTTTTATCTCAGTGCATACTAGAGGGAAAACTGCCATCACGTGGTGGGTGACCCATGACATTGTGATGTTTTTTTTTAGATTGTCTCATTTTTGTTTCTTTTTGTTGAGAAGGTATGGGATCCTCGGGTACAATAGAGAGAAGTTTGGCCTAGGATCTAACAGATGCTCATTTGAGCCCTGATCCTGCCACTGATAAATCACATGACCCTCATCAACTTTCTTTCTCTCCCTGTACCTTTTCCTCATTAGGGGGATAATTAAATAAAAGCTTTTTATTCATATCATTAATATCTGTAGTATATAAGAATGTTTTGTAGTCTACAAGTTAATTATCAAAATGATCTTACCCAAGTACAGCAACACGCGTTATTTGGGATTGAGAAATTGAACCAGTTAAGTGGTTTCGAAAAATTCCTTGTGTATTATTCTTTAATATTTCAAATATATTTTTTAAAGATTTTATTTGTTCATTTTTAGAGAGGGGAAGGGCCCAGCAAGAGAGAGAGAAACATCACTGTGTGGTTGCCTCTCACCTGGCCCTCACTGGGGACCTGGCCTGCAACCCAGGCATGTGCCCTGACTGGGAATGGAACCTGAGACCCTTTGGTTCGCAGCCCGTGCTCAATCCACTGAGCTACACCAGACAGGACTCAAAGATATTTTTTACTGAGTACTCATGATGAACTAGGCAGTAAGCTTCATGAACTAAAGTATAACTTTAAGGAAATTCTAGCATTTTAAACATAATTACAAAATGATATTTGCAATTCAAATATATTTTTAATGCATGAAACAAATTTTCTCTAGTTTTGCAGAGGAATCTCTTGTTATTTTCTATAGGAACATGCCATCCATAGAAGGGCCAGATATTGTCAATAAGATATCTAAACATAAATATAACTTGTTTATATATGTTTATGTGCAGTAAATATAACTTTCTGATGTCTCTCTTTAAAATTTTTCAAGGCTGAGTATATGCAGTGTAATCTAACAATTTTTGGTCAGAATTCACAGTGCAGGGGCAATCAATGCAGAAATCTAAGAAAGTATTAGTCTTCTGGCATTCAGACACTGAGGTGTTAAATATCTCAAATGCTGCCAGCACCTTACTTAAATTAACTCAGTTGGAACTCGTGACAACGCAGTAGTATAAGGTACATACTACTATTATCTCTTCTCTTACAGATGAGAAAACTTCAGCACAGATTGATTCATAACTTGGCCAAGTGCAGATCACTTCTAAGTGGTTCAGTCAGGGGTTTGCTCAATTGATCTGCTGAGCCCATCCTCTTAACTGCAATGTTCTTATTTATTGAATACTTATTGGCCAGATCCTGGGGTCTCTAGATTCATTACTGATAAAAATCCACAATCTATGGAATGGGAGAATATTATGTTAAGTGAAATAAGCCAGTTGGTGAAAGGAAAATACCATATGATCTCACCTATAAGAGGAATCTAATGAACAAAATAGAACCATAGGCATGGAAACACGGAACAGACTGAAAGTGACCAGAAGGGAAGAGGGAAAATGGGGGAAAGAAGGGGAAGGGAACATGCATGAATGACCCACAGACATGGACAACAGTGTGGGAATTGACTGTGAGGGCAGCGGAGGGGGATGGGAAGGGTGGAGGAGGACAAAGGGGGAGAAATTAGGACAACTATAATAGAATACAAACAAAAATCATTTAATTAAGTTAAACAAATTAAAAATCCACCACATCTAAAGTAACCCACCTGATAAATGGAAGAGGTGAGAGTCAATCAGTTTCTACCTCCAGTTAAGCCTCTGTAACAGCTCTGTTGAGATATTCTTCACATACCATAAAACCATACCCTTTTATAAATTTACAATTCATTAGTTTTATAGGATATTCACAGGTGTTCAACCATTGTACCAATGTAATTTTAGAATATTTTATCATCCCAAAAGAAACTCTACTCATTAGTAGTCACTCCTATTTCCCCTCCATCTATTCCTTGGAAAATACTAATCTATTTTCTGTCTATATGGATTTGCCTACTTTGGAGGTCTGGAAGTTTCATATAAATGGAACTGTACAATATGTTTGTGTTTGTGTATGACTGGCTGTATTCAGTTTAACATACTGTATTCAATTTTACATAATGTATTGAAAGTTCATCCATATTTTGGCATGTATCAGTGCTTCATTCCTTTTTACCACTAATAATATTTCATAACATGGATATACAATACTTTGTTCATTCATCACTTGATGGACACTTACTTGGATTGTTTCCACTTTTTAACTGTTTTAAGTATTGCTGCTTGAGCATTTGTACACAGGTTTATGCATGGATCCATGTTTTCATTTCTCTTGGGTATACCCACAGGAGTAGAATTACTGTGTCACATGATAATTCTGTGCTTAATTTCTTGAGAAATTTTCAAAAAGTGCACTTTCACCCGCAGTGTATAAGGGTTCCAGCTTCTCTGTGTTCTTGTCTACGCTTGCCATTATTGCAGCCGACCTAGTGAAGGAATATTGCACTGTGGTTTTGTTGGGCATTCCTCTGACAACAAGTGATGATCAGGATCCTCTCATGTGTTTATTGGCAAACTGTGTATCTTCTTTGAAGTGTCTTTTCAAATATTTCACCCATGTTTTAACTGAGTCATTCGCCTTTTTGCATTGAATTCTAAGAATTCTTCATATATTCTGGTTACAGGGCCATTCTCAGGCATACAGTTTATAAATATTGTCTTCCATTCTATGGGTTGTCTTTTTATTTTCTTAATGGTATCCTTTGACACTCAAGGGTTTTTAATTTGATAAAGTCAAATTTATCTATGCTTCTGTTGTCATATCTAAGAAACTATTACCTAAGTAGAGGTCACAAAAATTTACGTATGTTTTTAAGAACTTTATAGTTTTAGCTTTTACAATTAAAGTCTGTGGTTTTTAAAAACAATGTTACATTTAAAAAATTTTTATAGAAGTACAAATTTTAAGTTATTTCCAGTCTCAGTAATCAAGGATCAGAAGATTTCTGACACCTGTACTTTGTCTCTTGTTATGGTTACAGTGCCTTCCTAAGTTATTTTCATGTATTTTTGAAATACATTAAATGGAGCTTTAAAGTTTTGGGTTTTAAATATTGTTCCATTCCTTTCTCCCCTTTAAAAGGTAAGGACAAATTTGGAGCAAAACTTTTGTTTCACTTATAACTTTCCTATTGTAAGGTTCTCTTGGTTCTGCATTTCCATTTACTCTTAAACTCTGAGTGAGATACACATTAGCACCTGTTCACCTGATGCCTGGTGCTTGCAGTAGGCATGTCTCTTGATGCCTGGCATATCGGGTGCAACTGGGGTCTCTGAGGTGTACATTAGAGTACCTGTCACTGTGAGCTGAGGCAGATAGAAAGGATAGCAAATTAGAACACTAATCATTTTATGTTTAAATTAAATCTTGAGCATATCATTAAGAGCTCTCCTTACCAATGATTAGCTCTATAAAAGTGTGAACATTTCAAAGGGTGTTTTTGAGGGGTCAAAATGATTCTGTTGATTATCTCTGCATTCTCAGCCTTAATTTTTCTTTGTCAGCCTATTTTGGTCACATCTTGGAAAGTTAGTTTGGTATGTGAATTTAGGAAGTGGAATAGGAACTCACTGCATACTTTGAACATTAGTTCTTGGGTGTAGTCCTGATCAGTAGATATTTGACATCCAAAATTTCCATCTACAAAAATAGGATAATTCCTTTTTGGATGTTAATGACATCATTTAGAGAATATATAAATTAAAAGTGACTTTAATTCTAGTGATATTCTTAAAGGATAGCTTTCTTCATTGAGAACATCTTTATACCGTAATATTCTATTTATCTCCACACTGAACTCTTAGAAATTTCTATAAAATTCAAAGCATGAATTATTTTTATAGTGTTAAAATAGCATTACTTTTGACTACAAGTGAGTTTCTAGTCTGCACCTCTAAAACATAATACATTTAGAATCCAGAAAATAATATTAAATTTGAATTTAAAAAAAATCAGATGTACCTCAAAATATGACAACACATGAATGATGTTTTACATTCTTTCTCACACATTATGTAGCCAAGGGCATATCTTAATTTTTTGTTTAATCACTTTAAACATAATAGCCATTTACTTTTCTAAAGTAAGCATTTTGTAGAATAATAGACATGAACACTAGGGAATTATACCTGTTAAGCCTGTTATAATATTCTTTATCTATATAAAAATGTATTTTTTTAGAAAGTATTTTCATAAATTTAAAATATTGAATCTGCAAGTCAATGATTCATCTTAATTTCTATAATTATTTCAGAATTTCTTAACAGTAATGACTTTCTTCAGTGAAATACAAAATTAATGAATTTGTAAGATCAAATCAAGTAGTTTTCCTCCTCATCATCATTTCAGAACAGAGATTTTTACCTTTTTTCATCTAAAGTCAGAAAATTCAAATAAGGTACATAGAACTTGGTTGCCTCACAATTTGCAATGGAAAGCAGGATTATCTCAATATATTTTTAAACAGGGTGGTAGCAGACATATGAATTTTAGTCTAGAAACCTGCTGTATGTTCCACTATATTCAAGCCAGAATGTATAAAAATAAGCCCTTTTTAGTGCATGCACACACACACAATGGTAATTGCAATGTACATAAAACCTGTCAAAGCTCCAATTTCCAATATTCCAATGAATATCAAAAGAGTCCAGTATTTCTGACTTTGACAAATTGCAGATGAGGTTTTATTCATTAAGTGGAGCTGGTAATGTTTATTTAAATGCAATTTACTGTTGCATTATTGATTAGCTACTGCAAAATTATCTTACAAGGAGCACGTGTGGCAAGAAGATTTCAGGTTGAGAGCGGATTTATCTAGGGAAGGCCTGTAGGCTTGATTTAGGCCCCAGGACATGAGAGTTTTAATTTATCTGGAAAGAAAGGCCTGGTGGAAGGTTTGCTTTGTTTGCATTTAGACAGCAGATGAAAGGGGTTTTGATGTTGAGCTGGGAGAAAATGGCTGCCACTCTTGTTATTCACACAGAGAATTCAGCAAAAGAAAAAAAATCTATTACTAGGCAAGATAAAACAAGTCTTTCCTTACCCTCAAATCACTTTTGAATCAAATATGTGGCTCTTGTTATTTTCCAAAGAAGAAATAAATTTTTAAAAATATTTCCTGTTATCTAAAATCTTTAAACATTTTCCATATTGCATTTATTACTAAACCTTCACTTCCTATTGTGGCTCTGTACACTTCGGTGGGGTCATTGTGTCTGAAGCCTCTTAAAATGGGAATGCAACTTAATAAGAGAAGTAGTACTAGACTTAAATATTTTTATTACAAATGATGAACAAACTTTTCATATGCTCCTTTTGAAAAAAGGTAATAGAACCAGCATCTGGGCAAAAAATGTTAAACATTACTAATAATACATTATTGATTCTTCAAGGTAGACACATTTGTCCTAAGAAGTAAATCTTTTTCATGCTGATTTATTTTAGCTTAATCACTGTGAATATATTAACGGGTAAGACAAAGCCATAAGGATTGTACTAGTAATCTTCATGTAACTAATAGTAACGGGTTTGTATGCATGCATACGAAAGGATCACAATTGGATAAAAAAGTTAGTTAAAATTATTTTTGAAAGCACTGAGGAAATTAATAGTTTATAGAGCAAATATTCATCCCACAGTTTGATTGTACACATTTAGAAAAAGACATAAACATTTTATATTTCTTGCCTAGACAACTGATGATTTATTCCTATTAAGCAGTAGGTTTCATTTATCCAGCCCTGCATATAACGGGGGTAGAGAGCAAGTGTATAAAGATAATGAGGGATTCATAATATTTTTATCACTTAGAGCTGAGAAATATATATGATGAGAGTCAATGCTTAGAACTCATAACTCCTATTGCTGGAGGTCAGTTATCAGTTTGGTATTCCCAAGAATCCCATGATAATTATTGTGCATACATGTCAACCAACCACAAGAACTCAGAAAATGTCTCAACTGATCAGTAAAATACATGGGTTGGATTTCAGTATGCAATGACATGATATCTAAATCTAGAATCTGAAATGTTATCATTCAGGAGACATCTCAGCTTGCTTATTATTCTGCAAAAATCAATTTTATAGGCAACATTCTGTTTTGAAAAAGAAACAGAAAAAAACTTTCTCTGTGTGATTTGGTACCACAAATGAGAGTGACAGCAACAAGAATTATGTTTTCCTTTGGGGTTTATAGCACAATGCTGATGACTTAGTATCAATTCTGACAACCTGAAGGTTAATTACTTACCCCATATTTCGGGTCTGCCAGAAGAAAATTCTGCTATGCATTTATTTACCAAAGTCTGGAATAGTCACTGTTTTCTGTAACTTTAGTAAAATGCTAAAGATTTATGTGACTATGATCTGAAGAGAAGCCAGAGTATTTTTGCAACTTTGACTCACTGTAATGCAACACTAATGGCTTCATAATTTTTTTCCTATGAAATTCTTAGTTTTGATTTTCCTTTCAGTTAATTTTCTTCTCTGTTCTTTTTCAAGGAAGCTCTTGCTATTTTTTCTCTTCGCCTTTGGTTCTTGGCAAACACTGTAACACTTAAGAATAGTACTTAGCTCAGAATATGAAAAAAAATAAAAAATAAAACAAGCTAGATGTTATGCAGTTCATTTCCAGATACAGTAGTCTGTAGCTTTATTGAAAGTGTTTAAAGATTGTTATTTGTCTTTCAAGATAAAACTTAGTATAGTTTTGGCCTGCTCAGTTAAACCATTGGGAACAAGAAATCAAGCAAGGGAATTCTAAAAGAGATTTATTTAAGATGGTATGAATGGAATATAATGTATTATATTTCATTAGTTTTATATTTAAATAATGTGGTGGTGACCATGATTATGCTATTTGTATTGCTATTTAATTTTTTAAGGCTCTCTAAAATTGTGTTTTCCAAAGTATTCTAAGTGGAAAAAAATGGGCATGCTCTGAAAGCAAGAAGTAAGGGAGAAAATTTGGCAACTCTAAGAAGCAGCAGTTAATGTGCTCAGGAGCCTAGGATAAAAGGATGCCACATAAAGACCAGCAAGTAAACTTATTAGGAAATAAAATCTACTTGTTCATTCATCTGATACGTATTTACCATTGAGCATCTACCTAGTGTCAGGCCCATTATTCATGCATGTCTCCACAACAATAAAGCTTCTAGTCCGGCTGAAGTAAGAGATGAGTGGACGCCAGGTACTGGGCCGTAAATAGATGAGTTTTATAAACCTGTTCTAATGCTGAAACATCTGATTATTTCCCCTGTGTTTTCTCTTGGGTTTATTTTGGTCAAAGTTCTGCCATATCTGCCATATTTTTCTTTTCATTTGTACTTGGACCTCATATCTTTTAGATTGATTGATGACTTTCATATTCTTTTTTTAAAATACTTTATTTATTTAATTTTAAAGGGGAAGGGAGGGGGAAAGAGAGGGGGAGAAACATCAATGTGTGGTTGCCTCTTGCACACTCCTTACTGGGGACCTGGCCCACAACGCAGGCATGTGCCCTAGACTGTGAATCAAACTGGTGACTTTTGGTTCACAGGCAGCCACTCACTCCACTGAGCCACACCAGCCAGGGTGTATTAACATTGGGAGAACCATTATGCAGTAATGTGTTTTTGCTTCATAACCCCAAATTTAGGATGGACAGGGATAATGAAACAAATTCATGTTAAATAGAGTCATCTTGTGACCCCGTAAAAATAGACTATGAATCTAAAGTATATAGTGGAAAAGTTACTTTTTTCTGCAAAAACTAATGGGAATGTTGAATAGAAAGAAATATTCATCTTTTCTAAGCCAAATAGAATCTTTATAGAGTACATGATTTTGAAAATTAAAAAAGGGGTTTTTGTTCTAACTCTATTCTACATTCTTTCACATAGTGGCTCACATTTTTAACACTTTGTATTGAATATAAAGAGATTTCAACATAATGTCTACTATATAATAAAAGCGACACAATACATAACACTTATTTTCATGTGTAATTATCAGCTATGTCTGATTTCTCAATATTAAAAAAAAGATTTGGAGACTAACCCATGGAGATGAAAACATTTGGATTTTATGGGATGCTAATATTGTGAGTAATATTGTGAAATATTTCTTCACTTATTATTTTCTATTATTTTTATATTTGTATTCATTTTAATAATGTGGTCACTATGTAGTTTATATCATATGGAAAGATTAAAATAAACTTTCTTGTAATTCTCCATTGAAGTGTCTCTTTTTGGTTTCCACAGTCAGACACATTGCCATCTTCACAGGGTACAAACGGAAGCCTACATGCCATATGACACAATATTTGAAATTTATATGTCAAATCAACAAACTTTATATAAAACTTTCTATCCTAATTTCTGGGAAAACATACCTTCATAGGAACCTATAAGACCAAGTTTAAATGTAGAATTCACAGACTTCCTCACTGTATGCACCGAAACATGGAGATACTGGCCTCCACAGCCTGATTCCTTTGCATCCTCATTGCATTCCCCCTTCACATTTGTGTGCACCCCACTGAACTCCCAAGCTCTGTCAATACCCACTCTCCTGTCCCCCACCAAAAGCCACTCCTTGACCACTGCTCAGGCTTATAAATGATACGTTTTCCTTTGTTCAGACAAACACTGGCATGGGCCATGGAAGCAGACTGGGGGTGTGTGGAGTGCCAATTTCCTCTAACGTGATTTGGGGTGCAGCACAGTCTTTAGGTTGGTGTATTCCTTTGGCCCCATGGACTGGTCTCCCTGTGGAAGAAGGTCAGAGTGGGGTCTTATAAAGCCTTGCCCAGATAGAATGATGGCACTTGGCAGCAGCATCTTCAGACTTCTAATTTTCCTACTGCTGAATGACATCATTTTCTAATATTTAGTTATTTGATATTACAATTTGATGGCAATGAACACTCCTGAACATGTATGTCTTGATGATGATGTGCAAGGGCTTATATGTAATAATAGAATTGCTGAGTCTTAAGGTATGACCATCTTTGACTTCACCTTATAGGGCAGAATTATTTTCCGAAGTAGATATGTTAGTGATCACTCCTACGAGCAACACTGCCATTATGCTGCAGCCGTGCAAATACTTGTCAGTCTTGAATTTCGCCAGGTTGATAGGTGTGAAATAGAATCCTGTAATGGTTTTGTTTTTTCTGTAATTACTAATGAGATTAAGTGCCCTTTTGTATTTTTATTGGCATTTTCCTGTTCTGTGAAGTTCCTACTTATATTTTTACTTACTATTTTTTATTATGTTGTTTGAGTTTTTCACACTGATTTATAGGAGAATCTTCAGGGCCAGCAAATGTCTGTGCACATAAGTGCTTGTTTGTATACTGCATAGGGCAACACGTCTAAAGACACATGCTCAGGTTTGATCCATCATTCTGGCCTAGTCCCAGAGCAGTAGGGGAGGATCCATTCCTCCAAAATCTCATATGCATGTGCACAACTATGAATTACTATGTACACACTTGGGAAAGCAAATATTGAGTCATTACTGAGTTCTAGGTACACTCTGGTTATATTTTGCTTGTTTGTTTTGTTTATTAGGTTCCACTTATAGGTGAGATCATATGGTATTTGTCTTTCACTGCCTGGCTTATTTCACTTAGCATAATACTCTTTTTTTATTGTTTTCTATAAGTTTCATTGCCTTGTTTATTACCCTTACATTTTTAATGTGTCTGTAATTGATTTTTTGTGTAAGATATGAGTTAAAAGTTCATTTTAATAAAAAATAAAACAATTGAAAATACCATTTTATTTATAAACCAATTTTAAGAGCATCTTTAGATTATAATCTTTCAAAAAATAAACATGATATATATTTATCTTTCTAAGTCTTCTTTAATGCTTATCAAAAGTATTAAATTCTCTAATAATTTATTGCACAGATTCTATTGAACATCTTTCTCAATACTTCATAATTTTAATTCTGTTGTAACTGATGCATTTTTAAAAATAACTTTCACTCAATATATGATCCTGACATATGAAAATGCAATTGACTTTTATATATTGACTATTCTTTTAAAATCTAGGAAGGCTGAATTATTTCCATAGATTCTAAGTAATTTTCTAGTGAATCATATAATTTGGATGTAACAAAAAAGTGTCTTGGTTTTTTCTTTCTGATATTCATATACAGGGTCCAGCAGAAGTAAGGCCAGCTTGAATGTGGTTGGTAGGGTAATAATATGGGTGTAATATTTTATAGTTTTAATTTGAACATTTCACCTAAAATGTCATATAGTATACTTGAATTAATATTGTTGTTACATAATTACATGCTTATGCTTTTGTAATAAAAAGGGGCATTATTTATGCTGGACCCTGTATTTCATTTCTTTTCTTGTCCTACTGCAGTATTTAGGATTGCCAATATGCCATTGAATAGAAGTGATAGAAGTGGGTAATTTTACCTGATCCCCATTCACTATTCAATTTTAACTATTCAGCATAATATTTGAAGCAAGTTTTGTGTAGGTAATGTTTATCAAGCCAAGGAAATTTTCTTTTATTCTCTTTTTTCTTTTGTGTGGATAATGTTTATTGAGCTAAGTTTTCTTTTATTCTTGTTTTTTTGAAAGCATTTTTATCATAAAATGAGAGTAAAAGTTGATCAAATGGCTTTTATGTATCTATTGAGGCAAGCATATAAATTACCCCTATTAAGCCATTAATATGATGAATTATATCAATTGACCTTTCTAATATTAAATAAATTTTATTTTGCTGGGAGAAACTCAACATTGTAATGATACATTTTTATATGTCTATTGTGTACTCGCTTTTAATTTTGTTATTTTTGTTCATATTTTCACATTTTCTTCCTTCTTCATTCTTTGGTTTTATTTTATTTTTTCTATAACCTAAGTGAGATGCTTAGGTAATTAATTTCACTTTTTTTTCTGTAAATATTTGAAGCTATAGATAGATATGCTTTGAGGTATCACTTTAGCAGTATCCTACAGATGTTAAGAAGATTTTCATTATTTTTTAAAGTAATTTATAAATTTGAATTAATTTATTTAATTTATTCATTAATTAGAAGTGTGTTTTTTAATTTCCAAGCTCTTTTTTTAAAAAAAGCTTTTTGTAGTTATCTGTGGTTATTGATTCCTAACTTATTTGCTCTGTAATGGGAGAATATGGTTTATGTATTAATTTTTTGAACTATTTTAAGATTTGTTTTATGGCCCAGCTTGTGACAAGCTTTCATAAATGTGATATATGTGATTAAACTATATATTCTCTAGTTTTAGAATACATGTTCTCTAAATGGCCCTTAGATAATGCATGTTAATTATTTCATTCACAACTTTTATATCCTCTTTTTATATTTTCTCCTTAGTCAATTAATTACTTAAAAAGTTGTAGTAAAACATTTTAGTATGATGGTGGGTTCATCCACTTACTGAAATTGTCATAATTTTTAATTTGTTATATTATTTTAAGGTTATTTTAGTAGATAATAATAAGTTTAGAATCATTATATCTACTTGAAGTAAAATTCACTCATCTTTTTTTCTTTTATCTCTGGTAGCTTTACTTGATTCTTTTGATAAGTAATTATTTTATTAACAATTTACTTTTAATATTTTTGTACCATATTTTAGATATATGTCTTGAAAATAACATGTGGCTAAAATTTTAGAAACTCAGTCTTACTATCTTTGTCTTTTAACTCAGATATTTAGTCCGTTTTCTTAGATTAATATTATTTGATTTTCTTTCTTTTTTACTTTCAACTTGATCTTTCTCTGTGTTCTTTATCCTCTTATTTTGCCTTACTTTAATTTTATTACTCTTTTGTCATCCAAGATTCTTCCTCTGTTATTAATTTTAAATTACTTGTACCTATTCTATTTTTATTTTTAAGAAGTTCTCCTAGAAATTTTATATTTTTCATTTTTTAAAAAAGATTTTATTGTATTTGCTTTTAGAGAGAGTGGAAGGAAGGAAGAAAGAGAGGGAAAGAAATATCAATGTGCAGTTGCCTCTCTTGCACCTGCACCAGGAACCTGGCCTGCAACCCCTGCATGTGCCCTGACTGGGAATAAAACCAGCGACCCTTTGACTCATAGCCTGGCACTCAATCCACTAAACCATACCAGCCAGGGCAATATATTTATTTTTTCAAATCAAATTATAAAATACCTGACTCTTTTAGTATATCACTTTTCTGATTTACATACTAATGTTATATTTTTTAATTCTGTAATTTTAAATTACATTATTATATTTTATACAGTTAACGTCAGCTTGAATATATTTTCAAACTTACCACTTTTTTTAGTTCTTATCCCTTTTTGCATCTCACCATCCTCTGGGCCTCTTTCCATCGATGATGGAAAATATATCTTTTATAGTTTCTATTAACAAGGGTTGGTTTGTTAAAAACTCTTTAACAGATATCTTTTTTTGTCTGGCTTTTAAAAAATGCTTATTGACACTAATTTTTGAAATATATTTTTGATCAGTGAAAAATTCTAGGTTTATAGTAATTTTGTCATAGCACATTCAAGTTATCATTTGTATTAGTTTTCTATTGCTATGTAGCAAATTACCACAAACATAACAGCTAAAACAGCAACTATTTGTTTGCTCCAGTTCTGTGGATGAGAAGCCTGGCATGGTATGGCTGGTGTCTTCAATCAGGATTCATAAGGCCTGAGTCAAGATGTTGACCAGTCTGACTTTTCTTCTTGATGCTCTAAGGAAAGTTCTGCTTCCAAGCTCATTCTCACAGGCAGAGATCAGTTCCTTGTGGCTGCAGACTGAGGTCCTCTATGTTTCCTTCCAGGTTATTCGTGGGAGGCTGCTCTCAGTGCTTAGAGGCCACTCATAGTCCTTGTCATGGGACTTTTCTACCTTTAAATCAGCAAAGTGTATGGAATCTCATGTTTTAAATCTCCGACTTTCTCTGTCTTTGATCTCTGGACCAGATTTAAAGGGCTCATATCATTAGATGACACAGACCTGGGGAACCTCCCTATGTTGGGTCAAATAATTTGACATCTTAATTACATTTACAAAAATGTAATTCATACTTCAGTGTTTGATTGATTAATTGGGGGAAGGAGTGTGTCTACCAGAGGCAGAGAATATTAGAATTTGGGCTGCTACCTTATTCCATAGACTTCGAGTTTCCATTATTATTGTAAGGAAGTAAATTTTCAGTCTAATTCTTGTTCCTCTGAAGTTGATCTCTCTTCATTCTCTATTGTGAAGATCTTATTTTTGCTTTGGCATTCTCTTTGTCTGGCTATGAATTTTTTTATCATATGTACAGTTTGGAATTTGGTGGGCTTTCTGGGTCTATAATGTCATGTCTTTCTAGCTGTGGAAAATGCTCTGTCATTTATCTGGTCAAATGTTACCTCTCTCTCATTGCCTTTGTTACCTCCTTCTGAGTCTCTGATGGCACCTCTGTAAGACCTGCTCTCTAGCCTCCCTCTTTCTTATTCTCTCTTTCGTATTTGCTATCTCCTCAAATCCCTGTGACACATTCTAAGTAATGTTTTCTGTTCTGTATCCCAATAATTATTTCCCTCTTTGCCTATGTCTCATCTATTATTGTACCTCTCCACTGAGTTTCTAATTTCAATTAATAAACTTTTAATTTCTAGTTCAGTTTTTTTTTGTGTGTGTGTGTCTGGTAAGTCCAAACTAATGTATTTATACTTATAACTTTGCATTCTTTCTCTCTCTCTCTTTGCACCCCTCTGTTCGTCTCTTCTGTCTCTCTTTCCCTGCTAGCCCTGTCTTTCGATGTCCTTTTTCTGTAATCACTTGTAATTATGATCTTTTAAAACCAAATGCTCATATTCCTTGAGATTGAGAATTCTTTGAAACCTGGGTTGAAGGTTAATTTCCTCAGAGAAAATTTATTTAATTTTTTACTAGATATTTGTAGATACCATCAGCCCAGCATTGCTTTAAACTTAATCCTTGACTTGATGGTTGCTTTCTTTTGTTTTAATTCCCTAGTTAGTGAGAAGTATGGTGGCAGAACCAAGATGGCTGGCTTGTGATTACAAATTCTTGAGGAAAATATATATTTTTCCACACATAGACCTGAGTTTCAGTTGTTAAGACATGACTGCCTACAGGGTGACAGTGAAGGGATATTTGTAGGTTACCTTTATGTTAAGACTGTAACCTTTGGAGGTCAAGTTTATAAAGGAGGTGGGTATGTGTTTATTAGATTTTGGTTCTTGAGTGAATCCTGTGCTTTGTTCCTTGTCATATGTTCCCTGAGAAATCTTAAAAACAAAATGAAATTTAACAAGATTTTATTAAATTGCCTTTATTTTCTGGGTTCTTACTTTTCTAATTTTTGTTTACTTCTTATGATTGATTATGCCTTATATTTTTGCTATCTTATCAATGCATTAAACAAATTTGTAAAGTGTTTTATTCATAATTTTGTTGTTATTTCCAATGGAAGGGTTAAAAAAAGTATTTAATTTGCCAGACTCCATAAATAGAAGCTCTTCAAAATGTGTGTGGGATATGTGTGTTTGTGTTTACTGGTTAAAAACTGATTTAAAAATGTAATGAGTTTTTAATATATTTGAAGCAGTAGGGATATGATGATGCTTAAATAAAATAGATATGATTCTTGTTCTTACAAATTTACTAATTTAAAGGGTAATCCAGTGAGAAAAACATACATAACCAAGCAAATAAGTCAATTTCCTTCCCCCACTTCCACTGATTATTCTGACAAAGCTTCAATATTTCTCTTTGTGTTATATTTACTCTTTTTCATAATTATTGTCCTGTTATATGTATAGTTCTACACATTTTCAGAACCTGGGGCAAATAATGTTCCCTATTCTTCCTACCATGTATTATCTGCCTTATTCCCTTCCCCAAAACAAAATAAAGTAAGCTTCACTGGGACTCTGGAAACATAAAAGAAGTCCAGGACATAGTAAGCCTTTTGACAGTGGCTTACTATGTGTCAAAGTAAGGAGCCCCCTTTTATCCTGAGCTGTTTGAGTGACTGAGTCAAAGTAAGGAGCCCCCTTTTATCCTGAGCTGTTTTATGATCTGATGCAGGGATGGTATTCCGAAGGTAAGCACAGTACCTTGGTACTGTGTATCATAGCTAGTGCTATGATTTTGGAGTGTCTGTTCTAATTGGTTAGATGCTTGTGTTGAGTATTTTGATATCATCCTTGACTAATTATGTAAATCTGAGACCATTTTTAGTGCCACCTTATATAACACCAGCTACCCCAGAGCCCCAAATCAGCCGGATAGAACATACTCTACTCTTTCCTGTCCAAGTATGGAGCCTGTAGCATAGTCAGCCTTAGAGTTGATCATAGCATCTACCTACCCGCTTTGGTAAAGAACAGGACCCATCTATAGGACTGAAACAAATTGTGCTCAGCCTCTGTGTCACTTGCTGTAGGAAACAGGAGAGAGAGCCTTATTTATGAATGTGCCTTGTGTAAAGCCAGCTTACCTATGGACTTCCAGATCTTACTCAGACTTAGTGTCAGTCTGGTCTTCTGTGTTTTAATTTACCTCTTGGGATTGTCCCCAGTGTTCTCTGGCCAGGCATCTGCAGAACCCTTTGGATTCTCTGCTCTCTTACTCTGGCTCTTCATGGTGACAAGTCTCAGCTTTTGCTCTTCTCATCTCAAGAGAGTCAAAAATAATTCTGTACATATTCTCCTGTTTGGAGCTTCTTCTCTGTTTTCTGAAACAGGTGTTTGTCTTGCTCCCAGCTTCATCTTAATTGTTATGCTTCTATCCAGGCCATTTTTTCCACTCTGCTTTAGATTTAACTGCTATATTTGTTTCTCTGTTCACATACCATGGGTTGAAGGGGAATGATCTTTCTAAGTTAAGAGTATGTCTAGTTTAAAATTCAAGTGGACAGAATCTTTATATGAAAAAAATGTATCTTTTAGCTTCTAGTCCAGTGTTCTACACACAGTATCTGTGGAATAATGCTTCATTTACCTAAACTTCTCAAACTTTGTAATTCTTTGATCAGAAAGACGAAGATCACAGTTAAAAATTATTTCTAAACAAAATCAAGCTTTCAGGCTGAACATTTAATATCTGTTGAGTTTTTCAAATTGTTTTCAGGCACATTTAAATTGCTCATATTATTAAGAAATCAAATTCAGGCATTGAGGAAAGCAACGTTTTCACAATTATGTATTTAGTAAGTGTTTATTTCTTATTGTTGGATATAGATTTGCATTTGTTTTTATTCTTAGGTAGTTCAAGAATGCTTTACCTTTTTTTCTCTTGAGATATTAAACCCTTATTTGTGAAAGAATAAGTTACTTACAAAGATATGAAGAATAATGTATACAAAGCATTCAGAATACTTAAGTGTTTTGTCAAAAGGAGGGAAATGTAATACACTGTTAACACATAGTCTTTGTAAAAATGTTAGGACTAATAAGTTGTATATTCCAGGAAAGTCTCACATAACTATATACAAACCAGGATTTTCTGTCTGTACCATTTTCATTATGTAGCTACTGACCAAACACAAGATTTACTGGACTTCTGTTCTTAATGATGCTGCAAATTTTTAGTGTTCTCCCCTTTGTTGAGTCAAAATCTACTTCCCTGTAATTCTCTTATTTGACCAGTTTTCTTCCTTCAGTTATAAAATTTTTTGAGCACCAACCATATATTAGGTCATAGGTTCTGACATATGGACAGACGAAAAAATGAGTAAAACACAACCCCTTTTATGGAAAAATCTCAGTGTAGGCGGGGAGACAGACATATAAACAAATAATTAGAGTAGAGGAAGAAGTGCTAATAGAACTACTCACAATAGCATCATGTGAGTAGAGTTCTTTGAGCTCTTCATCCTATGAGGTGGTTTCAAGGCTCTTTGTCATCATAATAAAAGACTCTTCAAGCAAAGGTTGAAGAGATCTTACAAATTGCCTTCTTATATGAGGTGGCTGTTCCGAGGCATTCAGTTATAGTAAGTATGGCAATAATTAGGATTCAGCTACAAGGTGGTTTTAAATAGAAATAAATGGTAAAGGATCAGTCAATCCTGGGTTATCTGTGCTCAGATAAGAATATGTATTTGAATGTATAAATGTAATTTTGTAATTTGTAAACAGTAATGTGACTCACTGGCTCTCAGAAATAAATTAATAATGATGTTTGTCTACCCAATAGAAAAAATTTCTCAATTTTAATTTGTATTTATATTAATTATATATATGAACATTACTCATGTTCAATGTTTAAAAAATTTTAAATGCTTTTAGCTACATTGATTTCTTTTCATTATAGTTACTTTTCTTTATGCTTTGATCTATGATTTCTAGCTCAGAAGTTTACTGAGGTTTACATTGTCTGGTTTTGTTAAATCAAACTGGAATAATCATATATGTTCCATTATTCCTTTCACGTTAAGTGGGTGAAGGTGGCTTAGTATTGGGGACCTGAAATCAGGGTTACTTTTGGAATACTACTTGATTTATGGATTGGTGTGTCTTATCTATAAACAAAATAAAAAAAAGAAAGTGCTTCTAAATTAGACAGATGGTTCTGTTTTCACAGAGAGCTTTGCTTTGTACAATGTTGTTAACTTGGGCTTTTTGAAAAATACTTGGAATCTCATATGATGTCCTGTGTTTATGTGCATGTTTTGTGCATTTTTTTCTGGGAATATTGTCCAGAGAATTAATGAAACATGCAAGAGGTTCTGTACCTGTAAGTGTTTGCAAATCCCTGTGGTAGATCCTTCGTGCTGGAAATTCATGCAAATACCCCAAATGACAATGTTCCCAAAGTCATGAATACGCTTTATACTTTATGTCCTTCATAATGCCCTGTCATTCTTGCCATAAGTAGCATTATATATGACTTTAAAAATGGATTCTCCCAGAAGGGATTAGGTAATAAAGGTCGTGTTTATGCATCACTTTATTGTCTCAAAATACTTTTGAATGCAATCCATCATTCAATTCTCAAAATGTTATGAAAAAAATATTACCTCCATTTCTCAAAAGAACAAATGGAATTCAAATATACAAAGCTCAGACCTCATAGAACATGAACTTAGATCAGCTGTTCAGGCCTAAATACTCTTTTTATAGCAAATATTTATTAACATGTTACTTTTCATTAGTTTTTGTGTTCTGTATTTACACTGAGAAGGCTTGGAACTTAGACTTGTTCTTTCAAAAGGAAATTGTCTGCACAATGAACAATGAACTCAGAGAAACCATGCATCCTCTCGGGGCCTCAGTTTTCTTGCATGTCGAATAAAGTAAGAAACCCAAGGCACACTGAAGATACCTTCCAGCTCCTACTTACCATGTGTCTTTGTCTAACTTTGTCAAAGTTTGTTTCAACGCTTCTTCTCAGAAGAGCAGGCCCATTCAATGTATGTGCATACCAGGTGAGTTGGGCATTTCCCACCACTATACTTATGCCAGTGGGCCCGCTGTCCGGGCTGTGCACTGGTGACCCTTATAGGTTTTCTTCATGTTCTGAGGACCCCACCTTAAGTTAATCTTACAAAAACAGTTTGCCGTGGCTGGCTTTCATTTGTCTTCTCTTCATCTAAGTCTTGCATAGAGGAATTGTGTTAATTATTGCTTTAGTTTTCCTAAGTTGACTATGTTCCAGGATATTTTAGTTTTTTTTGTTATCATGTGATGCCGAGTAGGTAAATAAATGTTCAGAATATGATGCTTGGGTGATATTAAGCTTCAGAACAAAAAAATCCTGTTTAAGAAACAACATCAGAAATTAACTTGATCAAAGTTCTAGACCCTTAGAAGGTGTGAGTCTGAGTATTATTGTTGTCAGATCTGTTATGGAAGCTGCATGTCTGAATGGGAAAACCATTGAGCTGAGCCTCCCTGGTATAGAGTTGTCACTGGACAAGTCACTCATTTGAGCTATGGCCTTGTCATTTATCAACAAAAAGTTGAACCAGGTGATTTCAAAAACCTGTTTCAATAGGAAGTTGTCTGCTTTTTGAACAGTTTAATTAGTCATCTTTAACAAGCTATTTCTTCCCATTCTTACATTTTGTAGCATGATTAAACCTCCTGTTGTTGTCACCTATGAGCTTTAATTATGACATAGAGTTTTTTCTAATCATTGCATGCTACCAAGTATGCATTAACTGCTCCTCCCTATCTTTTCCCAACCTGACTCACAAAAGTTTTCCTCTAGATATGTTTGATTTTTGCGTCTTCTATTTATTTTAATTTTTAAGTGGGATGCATAAATGGAAATGGAAAGCAGAGTATAAGTCTCAAACACAGTAGGTCAACATCAGCTCATTTTACCAGGGCAGTATGTATGTAGGCTGGGTATTTTATTTCTCAGGCACAAGAGTACTTCCTTGATGTAGTTCCCTTCATGGATGAAGTTCAGAACTCTGCACCACCTGACACAATACTCACTCCAGAGCAAAAATCACAGGCTGGGTTTTTATTATGATGGGCTCACTTGCTGTTGAAATAGGATTTTGCTGTTCCATTTGCAGCTTGCCACCTGATAAATTCTAGATTATGAGTCAGAATAATAAACATGGAGGTGTAGTAGTAGACCAAAGAGCTTTCCATTGTCTAATGTTACATTTGTCTTTTGAAGAGTATTCTCAAAGGCAAACAAAATTTGAATGTGTGCCTGTACACTAACAGTTTCTGGAAATGGCAGGGCCTATCCATTTTCCTTTTAAATAAAGGCTTTCTTCTGCAAACAGTTCATATAACCAGTTATTTGGCTTGAAATGGCCTCCCCAAGAAAATGCCTGTTTTAATGTCAAGTCAGGGAATAGCAAAGCTTTGGTGGAGTCCCGGTGTCTAGCAGATATATTATAAATTTAATTTCATGGCAAAGTGAAGTCTATTACAGAAAATCAGAAAGAACTACCTTCTCAGCAAGGCCATCTCTCTTTTTTTATTGAGTCCTTTTTTGTGCAGTTTTTTCAAGCTTTGTCTGCACTTGCCAATAAAAAGGGGCTCATTGTTTGAGGACAATACCAACAAATTGACCAGCAAACATATTTCCAGTGGTGGGTGGGGGCAGGCATCCAGGAAAGGGCTGAGGCTGCCACCTGGTTTTTTATACTGTAACTGAGGAACTTTGTCTTGTTAACAATTTTCATTCCACTAAATTTGAATAGTCTTGGTTTTCTTGTTGTCTTGTATACTTGTCAACGAAGCTGGGGCATTGTTATAAATTTTGCTGCTACAAGTGTAAGCCAAGAAGGACGGATAATGAGGTGGATGTCGGAACCATGGTGCCCTCTAGGAATCCCAAAGGTTCTTAAAGGCAGGTAAAAAAACTTCCTAGCCATATCTAAAGTGTTTCTTAATTGGTGATTTTTTTGTTATGTGATATAGCACATTAATTAAAGGTCTCCTGGGTATTCTGAAAAGCAGTCAATGACTTTTAAGTGACTAGCTGGTCCAGCAATCATTCTTTTTGAAGGGTCAGCATAAGATCTGAGGGGAGAAGGACAAACAAAAAAGAATTTTATTCACCTATGATGTGAAAGCAGCGGGTTGGTACTATCATTATCAAAACCTCTGGAACTGAGACTTTTGAGGGATTTTCTGTTGAAAATTACCATGAAATACAAATACTAGGTTTTTCTAGTATTTGTAGGGGTGAACTAGGCAACATATTAATTAGAAAAAAAAAGGAACACCACCATCACCACAGTTTTTCTGTAAGTAGGTGAATGACTAGGAGTCTCACTAAATGTTACTTCATTAAAGTCTGGTGGTCCAGTTTAAACCCAGACCAATTTCTTATGAACTTTTTAACCTCTTCTCTATGAATACTTGTGATGCCCTTGGCATTGTTCTAAGTTTTACTAAGTACAGAAATAATAAATACGGTCTCTATCCTCAAGGAACTAATGATACATTTGGTGATCTCTATAGATTTTTACAAATATTTTTAATGTGAATTTTTCTAGAAGTTTTACTGTTCCAGGCCTTATGGCTAAGCCTTTAATCCATTTGAGTTGATTTTTGTGTATGGTAAGAGATAAGAATTCAATTTTATTCTTTTGTATGTGGATATTTCGTTTTCTGAGCACCATTTGTTTAAGAGAATGTGTTTTCCCCATTGTGTTGTGTTGGCGCCTTTATTGATGACCGTTTGACCATACACGCAGTAGTTTATTTCTGGGCTCCCTATTCTGTTCCATTGGTCTACAATGTCAGTACACTTTCTAAAATTACTGTAGCTTTGTATTATGTTAGAATCAGAAGTTTGATGCCTCCAGCTTGTTCATTCTTCTGATTATTTTGGTTACTCAGGGCCTTTTGTGACACCATGCACAAGGAGCAACTCAAAATAAGTTGAAGACTTAAATGTAAGACTCAAAACTATAAAACCCCTAGAACAAAACATAGAGGAGTAACTTCATGACATTGGTTATGGCAATGAGTTCATGGGTACAATATCAGAATCACAGGCATCAAAAGCAAAACTAAACAACTGTGACCAAATCAAACTAAAAGGCTTCACCATAGCGAAGGAAGCACTCAGGAGAGTGGATGTTGACAACCTGTGGAATAGAAAAACATTTGCAAGCCATATATCAGACAAGGGGTAAATTTTCAAAATACAAAACAAACTACAACTCAATAGAAAAACAGAAACACCCAGCAACTCAATTAAAAATGTATAAAGGACTTTAACAATACTTTCTCCAAAGAAGATGCACAGATTGCAAACAGGTATATGGAAAGATGCTCGACATCACTAATTACCAGGGAAAAGCAAATCAAAGCCATAATGAGCTATGACACCATACCTGTTAGGATGGTATAATAAAGAAAACAGGACAAGTGTTGGCAAGTGTACAGAGAAACTGGAACTCTTCAGAGTGGAAAATGGTGTACCCACTATAGGAAGCAGTATGGAGGTTCCTCACAATATTAAAAATACAGCTACCGTTTGATCCAGCAATCCCATTCCTGGATATTTAAACAAAATAACTGAAATTAGTTTTTTAAAGAGATATTAACTCTCTCCTACTTTTGAAGCACTATTCACAATAGTCAGCATGGAAAAATAACCTAAATATCTATATCAATGGATGAATGAGTAAAGAAATATGAGAGATACATAATTAGTTGGCTGTTAAAAAGGAGGAAGTCTTTTAGTATGCAACAACATGGATGAAACTCAAGGACATTATGCTAAGTGAAAAATGCTGCATAATTCCAATTGTATAATCTGAAATAGTCAAATGGTAGTTTTGAAGGGCAGAGGGTAGGAAGAAATGGGAGTGTCTAATCAATGAGTGTAAGTTTCAGTAATGCCAGATGAATTAGTTCTAAAGATTTAACAACATTGTGCCCATAGTTAATGATTTGTATTTTACACTAAAAATTCATTAAAAGGGAAAATATGCCAAATGTTCTTATGGCAATAAAGTATGAATGTTAACAAGGAGTGTAGTAATAATAATAATCACAGTGACATTTATTGAATGTTGACCAAGTGCCAGGCACCAATGTGTTCGTTGGGCATCTAATACAATTTATATGACAACATTTATGGAAGATTTCGTAGTGTTCATTTCAACAGAGGGAAAACTGGTGTTTAGAAGGGTTATGTGATGAGCCCAAGGTTGTGCAGTTACTACGAGTCCCCAAATCTTCCTAACTCTGGAGTCTGTATTCTTGACTGCTGCTCTACGTTCTCATCGGAGATACTATTTGAGAAGTAATAAATATATTTTTCAAATAGTTTCAGGTCTCCATGTGAAACATCCCAGATTGGAAAAAAATAAACACATTTTATTTCTGTGTTCAGATGGGATCTCTTTTCATTCATTAATTTACTTAATGAATATTTGTTGAATAAATATTGTATAGATTTTTTTTAAATAAATTCTACCAAAATTTTAAAGTTAGCAAAATCTTTTCATGTCATTATTTTATCTTTTAACAGACTGGGGAAAAATAAAATAATTTTCACAGTAATGTTCCACTTAATTAAGTTTGGGTAAAAATATATAAGAAATTTACTATTTTAACCATTTTCAGTGTAAAATTCAGTGGTATTAAGTACATTCACATTTTTGTGCAGCCATCACCGCCATCCATCTCCAGAACTTAGTTATCTTCTCAGACTGAAACCCTGTATCCAAAACCCATTCCTTTTTAAAGAAAAGTATATTTGAAAGTGTTTTTATTCTGTTTTAGTATTTTCTGAACAACCATTTAACATGTCATTACCCAAAATGTGATATAGTTCTTCTAATAAAAAAGAGGAAACAAGAATTTTATCCTAAAAATATTATTAATTTGAGGAGTTATCTGATATATGGAACTTAATTCTTAAACTTGGCATCATTGGGATCAGAAACTAATCAGTTGATTCAATGAGCCACAAACTACAAAATTTGCCAGTGCCAGATAACAATGTTAGACATCAGAGTTTGGTTTTATAGGGATAGAGCAAGTAAGATTCAGAGAGCTGGAGTGACTGACCACAATTTGATAGTTAATTAAGCAACACAACTAAGTGTCATATCTATAACCAGAATGTAGAACTTAAAAAAAAAAGAAAAACAATAGGTGGTTGCAGATTACAAAGTACTGTGCTGGAGACAGAGCCTAGGTGGTTGAAAGCATTTGAGGGGCCTTTGCAAAGTAGCTTACTTGTCAGTGAAGCCTGAACCGCCTTTGATTTTCATGTCCTTGTATACAGATATAATGAGAAATTTGGGAGGCCATCTTCCTGGGTGAAATACGTATGTATGCTCATGTGCTGGGAATAAATGTTATGGGGCATCCACTATTCAATACCTGCCCTTAAAAACCTTTCAGAGAACAGAGATGCATGCATGGTATTATGTCCTAGTAAAAATCAGCGCACAACTAGCAGACGCGACTAGCAAGACTTTCTCATTGTAGAACTTGGGAGCTGAGAGAGATGATAATAGTCATCTAGATAAATTTCTCCAGCTAGATTTTGAGGATATTAACAGATGTTATCTGAAAAATTGGGAGAAACTGTGGGATAAATAAACTTAATTTGGTTTTTCTTGTTTGTTATTGAACTGTCAAGTTTCTCAGGGTCTTAAATGTCAGTATGCACTTAAACTTTTATAACAGGTTAATAATAAAAACCATTTTCTAAATTTACATGGTCGTGAGGCCTGCTTTCTTTGGGAACATCTTTAGGGATTAATCTTCCAAGAAACACTTTGGAAAACACTAATCTATTATAATAGCTATGTCCCGACAGAAGCCATGATAAACTTGTTCATCACACTTATTCATCATCACTTAGTTTTATGTTTATAACTAAAAATCCACATAATGTTTAATCTAAAATAGGTAGAAATCATTGTTTATCTCAAAAAAAACTAAATATATTAACAGCAAATAAAATGCCCCTGCTTATTAGAATTTGGCAGTTTGAGAATCTGGCTTAAATTCATAGTTCAGTTAATTAGCAAGTAGGCTGTTTTGGCTCCTTCGAATAACAGAATGTCCAAACTTCAAGGCACTTACACTGTAAGGATGCATTGCTCTCCACATAATAAAAAGTGAGCTGTGGAGTGTGTCAGTTCTTCACTGGAGTCAGTGAGGACTCAGGCTGTTGCTATTGTTTCTCAGTCCACCATTCTCAGTATGACAGTGATATTGCCATTGTGGTTGCAGCAGCTCCAGGCATCACATCCTAATAGCCATGCCAGATGTGGAGTTAAGCTTCTTTCAGAACTCTGCATTCTGAGTTCTATTCTTTATCCCTCTCACCCAACGGACTTCCCTGCAGGTCCCTCGAGCCACAATGGGTTACACACCCAGGCTCTTGCTGCACGGGAGACAGAGAAAGTGAGTGGTCTGTCAGTCTCCATCCTAGGTGCTGTCTCTGCCAGAAAGAAGGGGGAGGAGGACAGTTATATCCTACATGTGCATTTATATTTAATTACTATTTTGCTGTGGTGATGTGCTGGGTTTCTATTGCCTAAAACGTCTTTGTTCAGTAATTTAAAATGAAATTAAACACTGAACTACTTTAGAGCAACTCTGTGAATACAGATTTATTGCAGAAAATGTGAGTATTATAGAAGGAAAGATTCTTTTGATACGCCTGAATCCTTTAATTATCGTTAGAGTTTATTTTTCTTCTTCACTAGTTTGTTGTAAATTAAAGGCTTTCTAGCATGATTATAGACCCTAATTTCAAAGAAAGCTATTGTTCATAGGCAAAAAGTGAGGATTCACTGAGGGCTGGCTTTGTCAATGCCGCTTCTTCCCTTGTCCTGTTCCCATTTACATTCCTCGTGTTCTTTCCTTTTTATATTCCTAGTGAGGCTCCTGGATTCTACTTTATCATGATAGTCCAGAAGTCTTCCAGCCTTCTGTTCTTCCCAATTTCAGGAGGTAAATGGAGACAATGGGGACTGATCACAGGTTCCAGCAGAGAAGTGACTGGTTTTGTTGTGTGTTTGTTTGCTTGCCTTTCTTGAGCCTGGCTTGGAATATATAGATGGAAAAGTTGGGCATTGCAGGGCAAAAAGCAGCTCCCTGGTCTCCTGTTTTTAACCTCATATACTTTTCTTCCTATGTCCTGACAGATGAGCCAGAGTAGGAAGACAGCATGGCAAGAAGGCATGGTTAAATGTAGTCAGAGTGTGATCGGGTTAGCTTGTGAATCTGATGAGTGGTACTGGACATACATATGGTGTGTGTGAAGTTGCCACAGGGTTAAAGCCAGGGAGCCAGCGCTTTCTGAGGTGTCACTTGGAGGAGTGCTGATGGTCCCTGAAGACCTGTGACTCATTTTCAAGTATTTTAATCATGATACACTGAAATATACCCTTAAGGAGGTAATTCTAACAACACAAAAGTAAGCTGGGGTTGGAGAAAAATATGGTGGGGTTAGGGCACTGGCCTAAGGGGGAGGGGGAATGAGGGCTTGAAATAGAGCAGTAGAAATATTGACACCATCATTTCAAAATTCTTTCTTCATTCAACAAATACTTATCCTGGCAACTCTTCTAGATACAGGGAATTCAACAGTGAACAAAACACATTCCTTATCCTCCGGGAACATACATTCTAGTTGAGGGAGAATAGCATAAAGAAATAAACAAATAAGTAAATGAATTGTCAAACTGTGATAAATGCCGGGAAAATAATAAAGCAGGATGAGGGGATAGAAATGTTGGGTCAGGGTCAGGGTAGCAGTTTGTTACTTTATAAAAGGAGACAGGGATGGCTTACAGATAAGGTGGTTTTTAGCAGAGACCTGGCATAATTCGTCAAGGGGTCTGGAGAGAGTATGTCGTATTAAAGAAATATAAAAAAAACAAAACCCATGATGACATGGGAACATGCTTGGCAAATTTGAGGAGGAGCAACAGGATACTGTAGCTATAGAAGAGTGATGTAGAAGATGGTAGATTGTCTTCAGCCTTGTGGTCCAGTATAAGGACTTTGGCTTTAAGTCAGAGCAGGAAGGGGAGCCACTGGAGATATTTTACCAGAGGAGTAACGTGTCTTAAAACTTCCCTGGATGCACAATATAGACTAGATTGCAGAAGAAGAGAAATTAGGAGGTCAGTGTAATCCCAGTGAAAGATGGTGGTGGCTTGAACCAGGTAGACAGATTCTGGGTACAGGGCAATGTGACTGGATAAGGCATACTGTTTGATTTAGGTGTGAAAGGCTGAAAATTGGGTTAGCTCCAAGTTTGTGTTTGTGTTTGTGTTTTTCTTGCCTGAGAAGTTAGAATTTCCATTTGAACAATGGAATTCATTTCACGGACACCTGTGGGAGACTAGATCTTCAGCAAAATCAGGAATTCTGCTTTAGATATCATACACTTAAGAAGCCTATGAGATGCCTAAGTGGAGAAATAAATGACTGGACATAGAAGTCTGCAAGTGAGGAAGAGATGAGGGAGGTTTGGGCTGGAAATGGAAATTTAGAAGTCATTTGCATATAGATAGTATTCTAAAACGTGAGTCTAGATGGTGTTACTAAGTGAGAGAAGCCAAATGGTCCCAGGACACAAAGTTGGAGCCATCAATTCTTTAAAAGTTGGAGACATTAGTAGCAATGAGTACAGGAGGTTGATAAGGAATGGCCCAAGTGCGTAGTGTCACAGAAGCCAGGTGCAGACAGTGTTTGGGGAAGCAGGGAGTACTCATCATTGACAAAGTTGCAGATGGGCTAAGAAGGATTAGGCCTGAAAATTGGCCATTAGATTTAGCATCAGAGAGGTGACCTCAGTAAGAACATTTTGGTAGGGTGGTAGACAAGTGCATGAGATTCCCTTGTGCAGAAGAAATGTGAAGGTTGATAGTAGAATCGGCAATTATAGGTGACATTCGAGGACATTATTGTGAAGAGAAGCAGACACATACTCTGACAGCTAAAAGTTCAAGGGTGAGGTTTTTTTGTCATTTATTTACTTTTTTTAAAGACTGAAAATATTTATTATGTGATGTCCAAAGTAGAGATAAAATATTGTAGTAAGATTCAGGAATCATTTGAAAATAGGTTCAGTAAGACTTGGTGACTTTTTGCAGGTAGAAGGGGATGAAGAAGTAGTTGAAGAGTATGCCGGTGTTTCTAGTTTGGGAAACATATGAATAGTACCAATTTAAACTTGGTAAGTTGAGAGGCAAATATTTCTGATTTGTCCTGAACTTCCCTTTTTTGACAGAAATTTCTGATGGTTAGATGCAACGGGAGTTAAAGCTGAAATAATAGTGGGCATAATGGTGATGATAATGTAGTTAACATTTATTGAGTAATTTCAATGTAGCTTAGATCCGCTATCTAATGATTCAGCATGTACTATCATTAACCCCATTTTAGCGATGAGGAGACTGAAGCCCAGAAGGGTGAAGCAACCTGCCAAAGGTGTCAGAGCTTGTTAATGTCCAATCCAGGTGCACTAATAAGAAAGTATAGTTTATGCAAGAAATTCGATTAACTCAAATAAAAGTTTGAGGTGGATGGATTTTCACTGGGTATAGAAGCAAGGTGGAAACTTGGATTTTAATAGTTAGTCCAGTTTTCTTCTATTACTTTTACATCTTTATCAGACAAATGGTAATTGCCTAATCAACTGGAAATAGTGTCATCCAAGTTCATTTTCTTTCTGGGTCTAGTTTTCTTATTTCATTTCAGCTTTTATTGGGACTGAATGAGAAATTCGTGGGATGACTTCCAGTTTGTGTTTTCTTACTGACATTACAGTTCCATCTTGCTACTAAAAAGGTACCTTTGTTTCTAACTAGAACAGACAGATAAAGTACTAATTCAAGCCTGCATTTTAAAGTACACTTGAATGCACACACACACATACTCACATCATCCACACCCTGGATCCCATTAGGAACCACTACTGAAAATATTATCCAGGGTATTTAGACATCTAATATTTTCCAAGTTCTCTAAGTGTTTAGGTTTGCCATTTCCCACTCCCCATGCACCCTCAATTTCTCACCTAATCTCCTTTCAGAAAGGATGTGAACCCAAATACTCTGTGGATATTTTTCATACATATTGTCCATCCCTGATTGTACCCCTCGGCTCTCCTGCTCTTTTCAGTTATTGCACACACACAACTGCACTGAGAACTGGAGGATGGGGCAGTTCTCGTACTTGTCAAGCATGTTTTACATGTGGATTTCTTTCTTTACCTGAGTCTTTTCACCTCAGGGATGGGAGCACAAAGGGCTTTTGCAGGAACTTACAGTCATGGTTTTAACTCTAATTCCACCACTTATTGTCCATGTGACCTTGGCCAAGTTATTTAATATTTCCAGAGTGGAGGCACATAATTATACTATTATTTTCCTACACCTGATGAAATTTTTTGAACTGAAGTTTAAAGATAATCTGGTATATTTTATCCATTTATTATTTCTCCCAATTAATTTTAATGTGTTAATATTATATAAATACATTGTCAACAGATGTGAAAAATTCCACTCCTGTACAGCTGTCAGTTTTAAGTGATAAGGCAGCTGGGATGACATCTGCACTGGCAGGAGCATTTGAAGGAGAATAATAAACAGATCTCAGTGTAAATTAGTAGAATTAGTATTTTCTCCTACATGTATTTCGTTAAAGTTAACTCTTGAGACTAATTACATTCTTAATGGACATTCAGACTTTTAACTGCATTTAAATATTTGAAAGGGGAAGAAAGGGAGAAAAGAAGAGAGCTGAACAGACAGTTATGTTTGATATATCAGGGTTATCATTCCTTTTGGGGGTTGCAATTAGATGGGAAGCAAACAAGATAGGTGTCAGGAAATGCTAAAAGATGTTGAAGTTCATGTGGATATATACACATACATATATACAATTTTGCATACATATATGTACATATACATACATATATATGCAATTTGGCTTATAATTATATATATAAATGTGTGTGTGTGTGTATATATATATATATACTACTTATAATTATCTTATGAATCAAAGAATATCTTCACTCCTGTAGCCTCATCTATTCCCTCAGATACACTTTCTGCAGTTGTGTCCCCTGTCAAGATGCTGTTCATTTTGATAAGATTTCATTTGTATAAAAATGTTTAGCCCCTGGGGAAGGAAGGTAAAGAGAAAAGCACAGAGTATGATTTGCTTCATGGGTCCCTACCTCTAACAACATCTTGGTCCACAGAAAACAATAACCTTTACCATGTCCCATTGAGTAGAAAGAAGCCACATGCTCAAATTTTCTTGGAGGCCAGAGTGACATGGAAAATTAGTCAAGGAGTCCTTTTGGTCTTAATTTTGGTCTTTTGGCCAAATCCAGCACTTTTAATCATGCTTTCTTTTGTAAGATTTTTTTCTCTTCATTTATTTATACTTTGGGGTCCTACCCTTCCACTTAACTGTGCATTGCAAATTATCCCCAAAGGCTGTGTCTCCTGGCCCTCTGCTCTTTTTATTCTCTCTGGTGACCCTTTCCAATCCTCCCTAAGATGGGCTATGTATCTAGCCCAAATCTCTATTCGGCTGAGATTTATTTACCTATAAATAAATACCCAAAAGGTTAGTATCCAAAACTTAAAGTTAATTATTTTGCTCCAGAAACACACTTTCACTATAAGCATTCTTCTTTTTGTGAATATCTCACAAAAATTGTCTTGTCACCCAAACCAGAAATCTAGGCATCATTTTGTATTGTTTCCTCTTCTCCACATCTAATCAGTTGTGGTGCTTTTTAGGTTACAGCTTCTTGATATCCACCCCCAACCTCTATTTTTCATGTGCATCGCCACTGCCTTAGTTCTGGCTCTGATAATTAATTTCTTGCCTCAGTTTTTCCAATATTGTCCTCTGATCCATTTTTTAAAGATTTTACTTATTTATTTTTAGAGAGGGAAAGGGAGAAAGAGAGGGACAGAAACATCATTGTGTGGTTGCTTCTCATGCACCACATACCAGGGACCTGGCCCACAGCCTAGGCATGTGCCCTGACTGGGAATCAAACTGACAACCCTTTGGGTTTGTAGGCTGGTGCTCAATCCACTGAGCCACACCAGCCAAGGCCTTTGATCCATTTTTTGAAATATTGCCATAGAAGTAATCTAACATGCAAAATAGGCTCATTTTACTCTCTGCTTGAGCCCTTCATTTGTTTCTTAGACAATTTGGAAAAAAATTAATATGTCTTGGCATAGCACACTAGAAAACGATCTGCCTTCCATCCACAGCTCTGATGTCATTTTCCTCCAGCTACCCATGTGTCCCTGTATTCTGTCTTACCTATTTACAGGCTGTTTTCTCAATGTATTATGACACATTCTCTTCTAGAAATGCTTACCTTCTTCTTTCCCTACTTAACACCAGGTCATATTTAAAATTTCAATTGTACCACTTGCTTGTGAAAGCTCATAATGGTTAAAAGAGTCTCTTAAGTTTGCATAGCAAATTTAGCAAAGAAGATAAGCTTGGAAACAGGTTTCTGATAATTCACCAGACACATATTAAGCACCTATTATGAAGTTCTTACATTGAGTGACATATGCTTCATGTCTTCAACCAATTGACCGTTCAGTGAAGCAGGCAGAGAAGGAAATCAGCAAGAGGCACTGCAACCCAGTGTTGAAGAGCGTGGTCCTCGGAGGCAGGAGACTTAAGATCAATAACTGCCTGTGCCTCTTCTGGCTGAGTGGACTTGGGAAAGCTGTTGAAACTCTCAAATATATTTTCTTGTCTGTCTGCATCAGAATAAAACTATCTACCTGGAAGGGCTACTGTGGAGATTAAATGAGATTATATACCTAACTCATTGTAAGTGCTTACCTCCTGTTGGTGAGAAGGAGGGTGTTGATGACAGCATGACTGCAGTGCCCTGGGACAAGGTGACAGAACATGCAGGTCACGCTCATGAAAGCACAGGTAAGAGGCACCTAATTTCTGAGGGCTCAGGGAAGCTTTTAGTTACTTTAGTCTCTTCACTGATAGAAATGAAAATCATAAAAATCTAATAGTCATGAGAATTAAATGAAACAATGTGAGTGAAAATACCTTCAAAGAACCTGGAACATTTGTGTTTTTAGTAAATATTGATTAAAATTGGAGTTTCTGTATTGATTTTTTTCTCCTCCCATGTTGTTAAAGTAGATAACTTGCTGAGATTTTTAATGATAGTCAACTACGTTGTGACGGTCACCTTTGGAATATCTATCACTCAAAATTTAGTTTGTATCCAGGAACCATTGACTGATAGGAAACCAGATAAGTTTCCATATGTGTAATAATTCAGTATGTACATATCTTACCCATACCACAACCAGACCTGTGATTTCTTTCATGTAACCAAAACTTACTGAGAACCTAAGTGTCCAGCATGATGCTGGATATTTGTCATTTGTCATTTCACTGAGGTGTCATCACAGAGAAGGACTTCTACAGAGCCCAGAAGAATAACATGTCTCTCTTTGGATCCATCGCTTTGATCTGTCACTGAAAGGAAAGGAACTCTATATAAGGTCTTTACACAAAGTTTGAGAGAAGTTCCAAGTACTCTGCCATTGAAGGAGTACAGATGAGCCTGTGGACTGAATAACATTACTCCAGGGATACTTGGAAATACTGCATAGAATCTGTGTCTCCATGGAACACTGAAGAAATAGAGCGATTGCAGAGAAAGGGCCACTGTTGCACTCTGAAGTCCCTGCACATTAAAGGAATTTAAGACATGAGTCTAGGGCTCATGATGAAGAGTTCTGAGTACAGTTTGAGGCTGGGTTGTATTCATTCCCTACACCACAGGGAAGAAACACTAGAAAGGGTGGACACTGGTGTTTGAGAGACCTATGGTAATGGTCCAGATGGTAGGGTCTGAACTAGGAAGCCTTGAAAGATATATAGCCTGCATTTCATCTGGACCGTTTTACCTTAGAACTGAAGTGAAATTACCTCATTCCACAGTCCACTCCCATTTTTATCAGTGGTGGAAATCCAAATCCTGCCTCAAGACTTCAGGGGGTAAGGGATTGAGAGGAGTCTTATATGCTCTTACCTATTTAGATTTCATGGCCAATTTGTTCTCACACCAATTATTCACAAGTTTTATGAGCTCTATTCAGGTCTTTTTAAAGGATGCCATCACTTAGTACCCAGATTTTAACCTCTTTATCCACTCTTCTTTCTCTTCTTCCCATCACTGCTCCTCATTCCTGATGTCCTGATTGTTTGAGAAACGATACTACGATTTCTCACTCTCTTATTCAGAGTGAATTAGCTCCCTCAATTTATAATTCTTCCAACAAACATTTGTTGAGCTTCTCTCAGTGCTGTGCCTTGTGATCTATGCTGAGCAGAGAATGGTAAATAAAAATACCTATTTCTGCCCTTCTGGAGTTTTGGTCTGTGAAGAAGAGAGTTTAATCAAATAGTCCTACAGATATATGGATTATTATAAATGAAAAAATTGCTAAGGGAAGAGGCACTGTGCCATGAGAGGGGCCAAAGAAAGTTTTCCTGAGAACATCGGAGCTGAAAATCAAGGGGTGAGTAGGTAAAGGCATTATAGAGTGGGAAGCACCTTTTCAGGTCTATGGAACAGTCACATGCAAGCCCTGTGGTGGAAGGAGCTTAATGAAATTGAAGAACTGAAGGCAGAATCAGCATCTACTTGCAAATTCCCAATCCCCAAATCAAGTTGTTCAATAACGGGGGCCTTGGTGTACCCAGCTTTGTGGTTCTTACTGAAAGGGTTAGCATTGATTTCTTATTGCAAAGATTTCCTGGGCTTCTTAGAAGATTTGGTTTATGCTCTACTTAGGAAGGGTGACCTGGCTAAGATATACTAGTCTAAAACATTTTTAACAAATATTTACTGAGCACTCTCCATGTACTGAGCCAGCTGAACCAACCGTTTTAGGTGATAGGGGTATGGGAGTGAGCAAAACAGATAAAAATCCCTGCCTTCAAGGAACTTACACTTTCCTAGGAAAGAAAGTACACAAGATAAATAAAATGTGCAGTTTTCTAGATAGTATTTTCAAGGAGAAAAGTGGAAGGAAAAGTATATGAAGATTCCAGGGAAGGGGTTAAATATTACAAAGGGTAACCAGAAGAGGACCAGATCAGGACTCTTTACAAAGGTAACTTTCAAAAAGACTTAAAAGAAATGTGGCCACTTGCAGAGAAAGCACTTCAGGCAGAAGGAAGCAGGTGCACAAGTCTGGGGCAGGAGGGCAGCTGGTGTATCAGGGGAGGAGAGAGAAATGGAAAGGGCCTCGGAGCTGTTGGGAAGACAAATGAGAGAGGTAGCAGCTTCCACGGTCCGCAGTGCCTGGTTTGTTGACTTAGGAACTTGGTTCTCTTCTAAACTTGGCTCTTCTCTGAGAGAGTTGGGGAGCTGCCTGGTGGTTCAAAGGTGAGGCAAAACTTGATCCAAGTTACATTGCAAAGGGGCTGCTTTTCCTATCTCCTTTTCCAGGGCCATACCTGTGCTGTGTGTAATTGATATGGGTCTCTTAAAGTTTACTAAAGTGCCCCCTTAGAAGGACACTTTCTGTCTTCACCTAAGCTGAGAAAATTAGATGCTTTTTAATAATAATAATAAAAAAAGAGGGCTCCTGGCTGCCTCATAAATGTGGCAGGAAGAAGGTGGCCTCTCAGAACCTCTTGAGGCAGAAGGTGCTGGAAATCTCAGTGGTGACTGCTGGTTACAGTAGACTTTATTGTTTCTCAGGGATTTATATCAACAGCACTCACAGAAGCAGTTAGGGAATGAATGAATGAAAAAGTGAAAGAATGAAGTATGAATCGTGTGCACTGAGCAACTTTGTTCAAAGCTAAATGATTTGTAGACTTGTAGACCTGTAGTGAAGAAGCTGAACAAGAGAGAACTAAGTTCCTTGTTCCTTCTGAATGGTCAGTCATTTCTCACCTTTTCTTTTTGATCTGGGCACCTTTTAGTCTGGGAAGAGTTGTATGGTTATTTCTGTGATTGGACTCGAGTGGTGAGTACTAACCACGAATTGCAGAAGTCCTTAACACTAATAGTTCCCTACTGCGCCACCAGTGTAACTTCAAACCATCCTTTCTCTGCTTGTAAGGTGGTGAAAGTGGAAAACACGTCCTGAGATACTTATCATGATGGAAAAAAATACCAAAGGTAGAGTAATGATAAAAAGGCATACCTGAGAAATCAGCATCCCTCTAAAGCATGATGCCTTGGTCCACTGAGACGCTGAAGTCAAAGACACCCCTATATTTGTGTCTGATAAATCTTAAGTCACTTTTGCACAATTCATCACAGTGGACCTCTTTCTTGGCTTTGACTCTGTTCAGGATGGAGCCGCAAAGTTTTTCATCTTCATTTTATAATAATTTGGATATACCTGAAAGTAGGGGATACATTTGAACACTGAAGTTGAATTGAATTTTCAATATAGGGAATTGTCTCTTGAATTATGTATTATATAATGAAGTGCACTCTTGGTATAATTAAAGTTTTTAATTCACAGATATGTCACTTTTCACGTCATTGAACACTCAAGGGTCTCTAAATGAACTAAAACTAGAAGGTTGTGATTTTCTTTACAACTGTATTTTTCATTGGCCTTAATGGGAAAGCTAGTGTGACAAGGTATTTGAAGGGCTCCTGTAAATGTTAAATCCTGCACATTGTTGATAAAGGAATTTCAGAAATCATACTAGGCATATCATGGGGCTGAAAAATGGAAAATCAGCATATTAAATCAATGCTTAATAAAAATTACCTGTTAATTCAGCTCATAAACCTCTCAACCTTCATTTTAGGAGAGATAACATTTTTAATTATCATGAAGTGAATTAGATAATCAAAGTTTTAATCCTTCATTAGTCACATAAAACATTGGCATATTATTTTCATTATCAAAATGTATGATTTAACATCACAATTAAATGTTTATTTTTAGCTATATGGGCTCTAATCAGTTTTGTTTGTCCATCTAATTAATGATCGATTGTTCCTATACCAGCATGTTTGATTTTAAAACGATTATGAATAATAAGGTGGTTCCATGACAAAAATAAAGGTGCAATATAAAGATAAGGAAAAGTAATTTATCCCAAACAGATAATTGTGCTTTTAAGCACAGTAATCCTTAAAAAGTGACCACTGTGGGGTCTGATAAAGATTTGGATTACCAAAGTACCAGTGGCTTCTCGTCAAACTCTAAATTTGCCCTAATATTGAAAAACTGTCTTGACAGAATTATCAACTGTGAAAAGAATATTATTATTGCTTTCCACTGAGTATTCATGTGATTAGGACTTAGAAAAGATTTTAAAGTACACATTTTTTTTCTGGAAAAGCTTTTTGAAAGTTCTTAAGTCAAGTATTTGCTCATCCAAGATTTACTGAACCCCTATTATATGCTAGATGTTGACAGATGCTGGGGTATCAGGTAAGTAGGACTCAGTCATTGCGCCCAGAGAGCTCACCATCTAGTAGGGGAAAGAGACAAAAGAAAAGTGATGGAGGTGACACGAGGGAGGAAAAGCCAGCTCTGCCTGTGATAGTAAAGGAATTCTAAAGACACTAGAAGAAGCTTAAAGATGCCTTGAGTTGACATCTCTAAGGACATATAGAATTAACCAGGCAGTCCAGGCAAAGAAGGGCCTGGGAGAAAAGAGCATTTGGGTACAGAGAAGAACCTATTAAAATGGGGCATTGGGTTTTATACCTAGAAAAGGTTTTACAGACCATTAGGTCTGCATTCTCTAATTCATAGATGATGAACTTGTCAGAGGGGGGCAAAGTGCTTTGCTACACTTCCTTTCCCTTCTTTCCTCTAAACAACACCTATTTATTCTTTTAGCCACAGTTGAAAGCTCACTTTGCTACAGGGAACATTTACGAATACCTCTAAGCTAAGTAGCTGTTCCTGTGCAGGCCCTGTGACACCTTTGTCCTCCCCCATCATAAACACATGTCTTCTTCCCTGTACTTGATTTTGGCATGTCAGCCTTTCTTCTACTCTGAAAGCTCTGTGAAGGCAGAAATATTGCTCAGCATTGCCACTCTAGGGCTTAAACGATATTTGCTTAATTAATTAATTCAAATCACACACCAGTCTCATTATCTCAACCTTCATCCTCAAAATTCCTTAAGCACTCTTTTTCAGCTTATCACGGAAATAAAATATCTGGAGAAGTTGGACTAAGTCACCACCAGGCATGGTTGTGCTTTTAAATATACCACAAAGTACCTGTTATCATAATTTACTGAAATGTTGAGATTAATAGGCATCATTTATGTGTGGTTCTGTGTAAGGCAATCTTTATTAACTAAATGCTAAATTTAATATTGAAGTCAAAATTCTAATGGATAAAAGAAACCTGGCTTTATGACAGATTATGCAGGTCCCTTTCTGTCTCCAAGGTCTATAATTCCATTGCAACTGAGTTTTAATTGTTATGAATCATTCATTACTCTTCCAATAACTCATGAGAGTAAAACAAACAAACAAACAAACAAACAAACAAACAAACAAAAGAAAAAACCAAACTAAAGAAAATAAATGCAGGATTCCTGGAATTATATAAACTGGAAACCTGTCTAGGACCATGTAGGGACTCATTCCTATATAAATTAAATAAGCTTCCTGAAAAAATAAGTTTTAGACAATTAATAAAAAGTTTTATTGAGAATAGAAGTAATCAGTAGTTTTTTAAATCTCCCGTAATAGAAATATAATGTCCTCAATAGATATTTAAATCAAGTCCAAGGTGAAGTCTTAATTGATTATGGTACTGTAATAATTTTATTTTAGCAAAATAGACAAGCTTATCTTTTCCCTTGTCCCTGAAAGATGAATGTTCTCTGATGCTCTATCCTTAAGGCTTCTTGAAGAGGTCTCTTCATTTCCATTGGAATGATTATTAAAATGTATCTTTGCTCCAGTCTCTGAATTTTTCCTGGTACCTCCCTGATACCTGAAATGCAGCAAGTTCAGAACTGAATTATAATGCTTAATGGTTTTTTGTTAAACAAATGTTCTCCCTTTCCAACAGTTTCTCCTATTGACAGTTTTGCTTTTGTACATGAAATAGTCATCATCATAATGAACAAACTTTGAATTAATTCTAGAGCAGTCTCTCCTTTCCTCATCACACCATTTTATCGAGTTTTGTTGATTCTCCTTCTGAAATGTCTCTTGATGTGTCCCTTCCTTAAAGCCTCAGCAATTATTTAAAGGCTCTTGCTTCCAGTGCACTGGGCTGCAGTTCAGAGCACTTACGGGGTTCCTTCTGATCCTAAACAGAAGTGCCAAATTAATCCTCCGAAGACGAAGTTCTGATCATGCCCCTCTTTTATCTAGCCACCTTCACTTTCTTCTCCTTGCACGATGGACGTAAAATCCCCTCCACAGCACCTCTGGGAACTGTCGCAAACTGACCACAGTCCACTTTGCAGCAGCATCTGCCACTCTCTGCTCACATAGCTCACCAGCCAAACTAGCTTTTCTGCTGTTCCTGATCCCAATGTGACCCTTCCACCAAGTCTCGAAGTTAGCCTGTTCTACTCTCTGGCCTGTCAGAATCCTACTCTCTTCAATATCGTTTCCTCTGAGATGTTTTTCTTTGATGCCCCGCACCCCATGATTATTGCTGTTACATATCCGGTGCATGCAACACTGAGATGTCTTACAGAAATCACTTTAATTCTCACAGTAATACTATAATATAGTTATGACTCTGCTAATTTCTCAGTTTATTTAGTCAACTGGGAAACATACTGGGCACCTAACGTAAAGTTAGTTACTGGGGATGGAAAGTCTTTTCAATCATGGTATTGTTCCTAAACTAAAACTGAGAGAGTTTGAATGAATTGGCCAAAATCAGTAAGTGGCAGAACTCAGCATTACCCTATTTTCTTGACCTACTCTCCACCTGATTCTTAAACATCTTAAGATGTATATGTGTAGTAGAAAGTGAGGGTAGTTGAGGTGTAGTTTGGATGGTGGTGGGGAGAGGGCTGTTAAAAAGCTTCCCAGATGTTTCCGATATCTCATTCTCCTAGTTCACAGTCACTATATTGACACAGATATAGAAAAACTCCAAATTCTCTTCTAATTGGTTTATATATTCAGCTTATATGACCCTGATTATAGTTCTTTGCTTTTTTAAAGATTAAGGAAAGTCACACTGATTGAATACCAATATTTTGCTAGTTACTTTATGTGCCTTATCTCCCCATTCTCATGACAGTCATCTCAGAAAGGCACTTTTATTCTGATTTAACACGTAAAGAGCCAGTGACCCAGCTGGCGAGGGGCAGAGATGGAATCTGAACCCCATGTGTGTGTGTTCTCAGCGTCCGCTCTCCACTGTAACATGCAGCCTGCCTGTACTAAAATGTAGACTCCTTAAAGAGAGAGACACTATTTTTTCATCTTGTCCCCTACAGCACTTAACACACAATGCCTTACACAGAATGTGCTCTCTACATATATTTGTCTAAGTAATGAAGAACCAAAGCAGACCTGGAAACATTTCTTTGTTCAGGGAAATCAAATGAGCATCAATGTATAAAGCTCTTGAAGAATAAATAAGCCATTGGAAATTGTAATGTCAACTACATTATTACATTTCACAGTTTTTCACAATTTGCGCATTCCTATTGATCCATGAAATAATTTAATTACATAGATTATTGCGTTACGATATAGTTTGGTATTGCCATTTTCCCAGCATGTTGTTGAATGGAGATAAATTCTTTCCCAGAGAGGAAATATATTACAGAAGAGCCTAAAATAAAGATGAAAGAACTTCTATTCAACTCTTCCATCCCCAGGGTGGAAGTAGAGGCTAGTTCCCTCCAGCATCTTTTAATGATGTTTTTCAGTCCTGTAGTCCAAGTGAAGGAGCTTGGAATTATTTCTCAATCACAATCATTTCTCAGGAACAGGATGGAGAAATTGAGATATTTTAAATAAAAAATGTTCTGGCTAATTTATTTTTTTGAGAGGGAGAGCATATCCTGACAGTTGTCCTCATTGGAACTCTGAAGAAAATCAGAGCCTTAAATATTCCTTTCCCATACATTTTATAGTCATCTTTTATAAATATAAACAACATAATTATTTTTCTATTCATTCTGTGTAATTATCTTTACTGAAATTTGGTCTCTTTTAACACACATGCAGTTATATCTCTCTACAACAAAATACCCTGTTTTGTACAGCTTTTTATATTTTAAAGTATTTTCATATTTAATTTTTATCCTCATTTGATACTCATAAAGCTGCTTATCAGGATTTTTGGTTTCAATTCACAGAAACACGATCAGATTACTTAAGCTAATGGGCATGGTAGGGATCAATAGGGAAATGAAAAAGAAACCATTTCAACAATCTTGTAGGCAAAAGTTAGAGATCTTAGATTTCAAAATTTACATAGTTTATTTAATGTACTTTGGACAGTATGTTTAAAGCAGGGTTTTTTTTTCTCCTTGATAGTCTTGATGGAGGGTAGGTAGGCACCTATTTACACTTTCCCAGTGTCTCTCTGCTTCTGGATTTACTCTTTTCTACAATACTTTGAGCTTCATGTTCCTGCTGATTCATGATTTCTACCCAATTTGTAGGGTTTGCTCATCGCCTTCTCTCTGTGTTTCTTTTGAATTCAGTCTGTCCTAATACCTGTGAGTTCCCTGTGTCCATGAATATTGGATCAGCCTTTTTGTGTTGATTCATGTCAGGCATGAATTCCTAACACAGAGATAGCAGGAAGAAGGATTTGTTTCCAGCTCCTGTGCAGAAGGGGGTTGTGGGTGTAACAAGCACTCGGAGTATTGCACTTTTCTCCCCCATTAGAGCTTGGTATTATTTTGATATGACAAATATAGAATGAAAATCTCAGAAAAGTTTCATGTTTAATTTATCTCCATGCAGCTCCTGGAGGCAGGCTTGGAGTCAGAGCACAGTTTTCCTGAATATTGCATCCCATGGTCGTACAACTACTTGGTTTAACTTGACAATATAAGCGCTTCTAATAAGTTATTCATCTTTATGAGCTTCACTTTTTTTATTTGTAGAAGAAGAGCCTCCTAGAACTGTGAGATTAAACGAGGTCATATCCGTAAAGCTGTTAGCACGATGCTGTGGACGAATGATTCATAGCTGCTGTAGTTAGGCTCTGCAGTATCTAAAGTATTTGAGCATTTACATTTTATACTTTCCATTATTTTTGCCAATATAATCCACCACTCTCTTCTTTTTATTTTCTCATTTTTCCTTTAAGAAATATTCTCCTGTTTTTAAAAATTCTTTCAGAGTATTCAGCAGTGATGATACAAATGAGACTGAGGATGATGATGATGACTAAGATTTATTGAAAAGTAATCTGCAAAACACTTTACTTAGGTCAGTGGCCTTTTTAACACTTCTTTTTAGTACATCTTTTTATTATCTGAATTTACAGATGAAAAAACTGAGGCTCAGAAAGGTT
This sequence comes from Tonatia bakeri, assembly GCA_004024845.1. Classification (NCBI taxonomy): domain Eukaryota; kingdom Metazoa; phylum Chordata; class Mammalia; order Chiroptera; family Phyllostomidae; genus Tonatia; species Tonatia bakeri. The sequence goes on along the minus strand of PVIA01003190.1, from coordinate 12,212 downwards.
AAGTCACAAGACATTGCAAGATCCAGGTCTGTCTGACTTCAGGTCCATAGGTTAAAACCAGTATACTTGCTGAGACATTTGTTATTTTCATTTATCTTTTTTTGGATAACAGAATCTATTCTTAAGTAGTCAAAGGGCCATAATCTCCCAATCACTGAATATTCTCACTACAGCTACAGTGATTATTCCAAAAGTTGTCTATCTGACCTGTGCATGACCAAGTAATCATTCTCTTATTTTATTATTATTATTTTTACTTTGACATGGACCTGGAAGGCAATAATCTTTATGCTAATAATATGCTAAAACTCTGGATGATAATATTGAATCCCAAAGCTGTATATGGCTGTGTTTTCAGTGCTGGGGACAACCAAGTCTGAGAACGAATTGACAGCCGAGGAAGTGGAGCAGACTGAGTCCTACCGGGTTCCCATAATTGATTTCTGTTGCTCCTAAGGTAGCTGTGTCCTCTTTTAACTACTTTGGGTAGGACTAAATTTACTTAGGCATAGCATTCACCATTTTTTTAAAGCTAGTTCAACTTACTAGCAAAGCATTTTGATTAATAAAATACTATGACTGCTAAAACAAAGAGAAGCTGAGTATAAGACTATACAACTTAAAAAATGAGAAAAATAATCACAATATAAAAGAAATGAGCAAAAAGATATTGCAATGAACAATATAAAAAAATTTAGTGAAACATTTAAAAAACTGTACTGTAGGACATGATTATTAAATAGTGATTAATTTTAGAAATTGAAACTATGATTTTTTACATGAATGCATTTAATTCCATAACACAGTTATGAATTAATTTTATGGTAATCATGCTGATGCTAAACTACAAATCTTATTATTAATTCATTCACTAATTCCTTTACATTTATTTATATTCATTTACCAGCTAGTATTTACATGTCATGCTATATTCTGGCTTCTCTGATGACAGGAACATAAAACCAATAGTCACTGCCCTGTTGAAGCCCATGATCTAGTGATGGAAACAGTTAATTGCAGCACAACCTGCTGGTCCTGTGGAAGGTAGTACTATGCGAGCAATGGAAACAAAGTGATTCTCTTGCAAATTAAAACATTATGTCAAGGAAAATCTTTGTGGGCATGACATGAAAAATAAAAATCACAAATGCAAAGGGGGCAATAAATTTGACTCTATAAAAATTACACTAGTGTACACATTCAAGCATACATAGGAATATTTGTAGGAACATCCAGTATGTACCAGAATGTTGTTAACAGCCAGTTTTAAGGCATGGTTAGTGATATAAGCAGAATGGAAAATCTTAGTTTCTACTTAGACACAGCTGCATATTTTTGTCCATTTTTAAAAAATGAGAGTGACATAATCACTTATTGAAATACCATAAAAAGAAATATATTTTAAACAAAAAATTATTCAAAAGAGGAGGCAAAATGTGATTTTCCTAAGAAGATGGCATGAGCAAAAAACAAAATCATTAAATGAAAGTGAATGTGGCCTTGCAAAGTGAAGAAGAAATTGGTTTGAACATAAGTGAGGAGACTGTGTTGGAGCTGAGGGAGTGGCTGATGGGAGGGAGACAAAAACAACCCAGGAAATGAGAGAGAAATAGGAGACAGGAGTCACCTCAGATCCCAGTGTGTTGAAAGGCCAGAGTGCTGTTGGTAGTTTAAGCCTTCAGCACTTGGAGATCTTTTGTGGTTTGGGTATATACGTTTTCCCCTAGGACCTTTCCACTTCAGATTGCTTCATCATTGAGCAGAAATCATCATCATCGTCATCGTGGTCGTCGTTGTCTTTAGAAAACCCCACACAGAAATTCTTCCACCTAAATTCTCAACACTACAAAACAGGGTCTTTGGAATTACGGAAAGAACCAATTTATGAACTCCTCTAGTCATTCCTTCCTTTTGACTTCTGTACCTCAGTCCTTATCATTTAGTGTTATCTATTTCTAAATGACTTAAACAGTTGAGATCTGAACAGACAATAGATCTAATTTTCTGGAAATATTTGCGATGTCCAGCTGAAATCCACTGGTCTGTGATTACAACTCCTGACTTTGCTATACCTTTCTTCATAGTATTTATATCTTTAAACATATTTTTGATATTCTCTGAATGTTTTTTGAATGGATATTTTATTTTCTTCTGCTTTCGTCATTATTTCTTGATTTAACTAATGAAATATTTTTCTGCTAATTGAATTGGTGCTATATTATGTAAACCATGGTATGTTTCTCAAAAAAAATCATTGCTAACAATTAATTTCAATGTGTGCACATTGAAATTAATTTGTGCCACATCAGATAAAAATGTTTGATTTTAAAGAAGGTTTTCAGCACCTAGCATTTTCCCTAATAATACATTTCTTTGGATGTAGGTAGTTGTTGAGAAGGTAACCATCCCCTGCATTCCGACACATGGTTTAATTCATGGCTATTTCTCCTACCTTCAAAAGCATTTCATGGGCTGTATAAGGGGAAAGGTGGGAATGGAAGTCAGTCTCAATAGGTTCTGCATTAGCTCATTAAATACTAAAATACCATTTCTATTTTACATAATTTAACATGGCAAACTATAAAAAAGGTGAAGCCAGCAACCCCTAGGCATGCGTTTTAAAACATCCTCATTTAGATGCTAATTTTGATTCTAAGTGTATGACTGGTTTAAAAAAAAAAGCCATTAACAACGTCCAGATTACTTAAAGGGGATTATTAGGCAACTATGTGAGGGTGTTCTGATATTAAGTGGCTCTTTTTATAACTGAATGCAACTACCCTAAGTAAAAAGGGATGAAAGTATTTGTTTTAAATTAAAAGAGAAAAATCATATATTAGATTTGAAAAAAAGATAAAATTAGATATTAATCACATACATACATCATGCAACTAAAAACTAAGGTTAGCTGTCCTTAGTGCTAGAAGAACATGGGTAACTGTAACATCTATAGCCTTTAGAAATACAAGGCACATGCTGGCTGTATGTAATGGTGAAGCGAGCCTAAAAGAATCTGATTAATAACAATTTCACACCCTTCCTTTTTTGTAATAAAATCCATCATGACAGAAAAAGTGAAGCAAGACAAATACAGACAAGAGGGAGAGTGTGTTGCCTTCAGCTGAGACTGAACTCAAGACTGGCAAAAATGATGCTAATAATGCTATGAAAATGAAACCTGTCAGGCAAAAGAGGCCTAGGTAACTGTACCACACATACCGCCTGCATAAGTAAGTTGAAGAGGAAGGGAGGTGGTTCTGTAAGTGCTTCACGGCTGAGGGATGCTGAACTGGCCTTGACTATGTTTCGCTGCCAACCTTACACAAATTTCTCAGGGAAAGGAGGCTGCCTGGCAGGGCTAAAACATGCAAACCTATAGAAGTGGTTGCATTTCACCTTTGAACTTATTACACAATTAGCATTTTCCATTTCATAAATCGGCTTTCCCTATTTTCAGTCTCTTATAGCTTGAAGTTCTTCAAGAGGTTGCCAGATTAATTTTCTAAAATGGCTTTGTTTTGTGTTATTACCAATTGTTTAATAGTTTTGCATGTGGTTTTTTTTCTTCTTGTAAGAGTATAAGAAGTAAAGGGACAGGAGTTGTTTCTTAACCATTTCCTCCTGTACCTTGTAGAAGAACATGCCTGTTGCTGCTTAATAAATTCCTGCTGTCTGTCTGTCTGGATGGATAGATGGACAATTTTAAATTTTTCCTTACTGCCTACTGAATTTTAAAGTAATGTTCACTCTGACATCCAAGGTCCTCCCCCCGACAACGTTTTCTTCTATTACTTTGGATTGCATATTATTCTCCAGCCAAATAGATAACTCACTGTTTTCTAAACCTACCCCTCCTTTCCTCGTTTGTGTGTGCCTTGGCCCATGCTTCTAACTTCATCTGGAATGTTCTTTCTCCTCTGTACATTCTCAAAATTCTACCAGCTTTCAAGTTCTGTCATTAACATCAGCTTCTCCATTAAACCTTCCTCTTGCCATCAGTTTTTATAATTTTCATGATGCCTGTAATATTCTTTTATTATAATCTCTCCTTCAGTTAAATTCTCAGGCTGCTTCTTTAGCTCTTCCTTTTATTCTTATTTATTTATTCATTTATTTTGTTTTATCTTTGCTGTTTCACCTTAATGGCAGGAAGGAGAATATTATTTATCTTTATATCCTTTTCATTCTTGTTTCAAACTGTAGATGTCAACCCATTAGTGGGTTTTAAAGTTGATTCAGTGGTTTAATTATTTTTATTCATTAGATCATTACTATGAATGATTAATTCGAATAGGTAGAAAATATCAGGATATATCACACATATTAATGTTAAATATTATTTCATAAAATATTAAGTTACATAGATATATTTGTAAATGTATATATACTGTGTCATAAAATATGTTTCTTACTATCAAAATTTCCAAGAATCATTGACCTATGGCCTTTAGTTCACTTATTTGTACATAATAGGCAATAAATAAATACTTTTAATGAAAGACTGGAATTCAGTGAATTTCCTCATTTGTTTTAAAACACCCCTATGTACCATCAGGTATACATATTTCTGCATGTAGACTTTAATGTCAAAATAACATTGAACCTGCTTCAGTTCAGAAATGATGGGAGTTTTAAACATTAACAATGCTGTTTGAGAACAGGAGAGGAAAATTTCAGCTTAAGTGGAAAGTATTATTACTTTTTAGAGGGACTTCAGTGCTTAGCATTTGAGTTTTTTTTTATTTCAATAGTGTGGTCCATTTCTATTCATTCCTAATGCTTTTTGTTTGTTAATTCTAACTCATGAAAAGGCTCTAAATAAATGTAGATTTCAATTAAAAAAAGGCTAGACTGTTATTTATAATTAACCATCCTAATAGTGTGAGATTGTTTACTAGCCCAATGAAATAGAAATGGTGGCTTTTACAATAAATTTAGGGTTGGAGTTTGTTGCAGCACGTTTGACTTACTGTTATGCCAACACAGCTGGAGGCAGATGGTGCAAGTGGTTCCCAGCAGCCTGCCCATGGATAATGGTAGGCAAGGGGAGACCAGCCCTGCAGGAGGGCTCTGGCTCTGCCACTTTTAGGAGAGATTTGGAAATACCCCTTTGTGTATGCAGTATTGTTAACTTTGAACAGGCTCTAAACCTCCTGCTAAAAAAAAAACAAACAGGAAATAGGGAGCAAATGCAGTTTGAAATTAAAGTGACTACTTCACATACAAAAATACCCACACCCCTTAGCCAATGACAATGGACTGGAGAGTTGCTTTTCCCCGGGGTCAGGCTCACAGGAAGCCCTAAGGTTGTTTTACCTCCATGTGATCTTCTATCCATGAAGTTTGTGTTGACCCACCTCCAGCCCTGGGTAATGATGGTAAGAAGACTAGGATGATAACAGTAGGGCTTAATGTTAATAAGCTTATCCAAGTTGATAAGAAGTTAAAAAAAAATTACTTCTGATTTGACAAGACTGCACACACATTCGTGCTGTTATGTCCATTATGATATCCCACACCTCTGTTTTATACACTTTTATGTCTCATGCTCCCATTTGTCACTGTATTTCCTCATTTCCTCTCAACATTTCCTGCTCATTGGTACAATGGAATTGGCAGGATTCTGGTCAGAGTAACACTTTGGCCATCTACAACTCTGGCTATCACCGCCATGCCATTGTCATAGACAACACCATCGTTCTATTCACATGTGTCCCGCACTGGTGGTGATGGGAGAAAAAAATTTTCCTGGACCCCTCATAGGGTCCCTTGCTGACAAAGACAGATTAACAATAGAAAAACATTTAAATTTATTTAATATAAGTTTTGCACAACATGGGAGCCTTTATAATGAGATAAATCCCCAAAGAAACGATTCAGGCTCAGCATTTTTGTACCAGGTTTGATAAAGAGGAGAAAGTCATGGAAAAAATGTGATGACACAAGAGTATGAGCTAAGGGTAGTAAACTGGGGCAAACATACCAAAGCCTGTGTGTTCAAATCCCTCTTTGTCTTAGAGACAAGGATGCTTCTTTCCTCCAAATGTGGGGTAGGCACTTCTCACCGAAGGGTTTTTGACCTGCTTCAAGGGAGGTGGGGAAGGTCAGAGAGTCCTTCCAGTACTTGTCATTTCTCAATTGCCTCAGCTGAAAATATCCAGTATGCCAAGGCACCATATTTCAGGGAAGTGTCCTTTGACCCCCGTCACTGACATGGCAAGAAGGTGGGACTGTATTGGCCTTTGAGAAATTTTAAAGAGATTTAAATGATTGAGCTTGAAGGTTATCGTTTAGACTTGAATTCAATAAGAGTTATTTTTCAGAAGATAATATTCTATCCTCCAGTCACAAGAGAATAAGAATACTTTTGTGAAAATGTTAGCATGATTTTCCCTTAGCAATAGCACTGCTTGTTTGGGCTGACTGTGGAGTGTCTTTGGCACCCAGGGCCTCCCTCCATCTCGGCGTGTGGCCAAGTGCCAATTTTTAAGGTCGAGGCTTTCTGTCTAATGTAGTCATCTCTAATCACATGCATCAATTTAATCCTCATTTAAATGAATGGAAATGATAAAAAAATTTAATTACTTAATTGAGCTTTGTCAAGTGATCAATAGTCACATGTCCTTAGTGTCTATGCTATTGGACAGTGCAGCTAGAGAACATTTCAAAGAACTGCAAAAATTTATGGCTAGCACTGTTCTGGAGTCTTCTATCCTTAGTCCACACTAGTATTCCAGGATAGTAAATGGAATTCCAGTGGCCATTTTGAAGAGCTGTATACTAGCTGAAGCTTTTTAGTGTCTACTTAATGTTTACATATTTTTTCTTTTTTCCTTCCTTTTTTAAGGAATTAGAAACATTTAAGAGTATTTTGTTGAGATTATGACTGGGTAGCATAGAAATTAATATATTTTCTAGTAAATATTATTGACTATGTGCCATCAATGTGCTAGATATTGCAGATAGCATAGCTATGAATATAGTCACGATTCCCACTCTTATGGTGATAACGTTATAATGAGGGGCACAAAAAAACCTAAATACATATATCTCTAAGTGATAGAACCCCAAATTCCCTTCTTTCTTTAATGGAAAATGAAAGGGAAAAATCTGAATCTGGGAGTGCTGAAGATGAACCAAATTTTCTAAATTGGGCCACTAACCTTTTGGTGATTCATTCAGTTTCAGGAGTATCTAGTGTATTTAAGTTACTGAATATAACTTAAGATAATAACTGAAGATAATCCTTAAAACCTAAGTGCATTGCATCCTATGGCCAGGGGAAGGACATAATAAGAAAGAAAAGTTGAAGCTAAGGAAGGATGGAAGGAGAGAACAAGGTCCATGCCCATTTTGGAGCTGACCCTTGGAATGGACCTCAGAAAAGGCTTTCAGGACTTTGACTCGTCTTAGAAGTACATAAGCCATGCATTCATTCATTTGCTTGTTCATTTATCTGTTTAGTATGTTCTGTTTTTTGGTAATATGATAAAAATCCTCAAAGTCAAAGAACTTCAGGATCTATTTAATTTCAGCCTATTGTCACAATATAACTGGAATGCAGTAAAATTATATCCAAAATTTGAATGTTCTTGCTACACAGTTAAATAAAAGTGATGGAATATCCCTGTTCCATTATGTCTTTATGATGATGCCCACTTAAAACTTAGAAACCTTGAAAGAAAGCTCATATAAACCCAAATGAATTTGGTTATATCCTGCCTTTGCCTGGTTTAGGAAAGTTTGGTTTAACACAGATGTTTGCTTGATCCGTGGGGTCCAGTGGGAGACAGATCTGGGTGAACATGCTGAGCATCTCCAGGACCTTGTCTAGATGGGCATCTAGGTTCTTAGAGCACTATATTTGTTTCTAGTAACTCAGAAGTAAATGGCCCATTTGTGGTCAGATACAGTCTGGTGTCAATAATACCTCTTCTTAGCTTCTCCAACAACTTCTAAAAATCTCAAATGTTGCTGTTTTTATTCTCCTTGGTGAAAGGTACCTCTGCCCAATTATTGTATGCTTTGCTGATTTTCAGTGCTTGTAATCCTATTATATTTTATGGCCTCTTTTACAAAATTAATATATTGCATTAATTTTTGTGACTTGTACATAGGGAACATTTGTTGACTTCAACTATCCTGGGACCACACTTAGAGTAACAAGGCTCTGAAGCCTCATTTCAATATTTTGTTTATTTTGTGGCTACTTGAACACTCAACCTGTAAGTCCTGTGAAGGCAGGGATTGAATTTGTCAGGCCCTCCCCACCAAACATGTGACTGGAAGGCTGGCACATAACTTGCCCCCCCAGCACTCCCCACCATCACTTTTGTTGAAGAGTTGAACATGGATGAATTAACTGGCGTGTGATCATGACCTTTTCTTTTATACATAGCTCTTCAGAATTTTAGTAGGAGTACTTGAAATGACACTCTACTGTATATTACATGTTGTATAGATTGTATTCCTTCTTCCCTGGTGTATTTCAAAAGAAATTCCTCTGCATTTATTTTCTTTTCTCTCAAAAGAAAGGGATAAGGCTATTAAAATAATTGTACCTAATTGTACACTGTAAAATACTTAAAATTGTGCCTGGCACATTGTATTTAATTAATTTTAGTTGTTATTCTTTTATTTCCCCAAGATTGTGAGCCCGTTCTAAAATGTAATAAATGCTAAACATGTAAATGAACAAATAAATGACCCCACGTTAAACTCTTTCTTCTAGATTGAACTGAGTTCTGTGAGATTTTTTTTCTAGCATTCAGGGTCTTTCCCTGGTATGGAAGAGAAAGGTAAGAACCACACATGAAATAGCCTCTTGCTCTCTTGCTTCCTAAAATTGATAATTTTACTGGTGTTCATGAATTGATTCCATGCTGCCAGGTTGATTTATTATTAAATTATATAAAAGTACTATATTTATATGTGAGAATGGGAATGAATGCAGACATTAACTTTATTAAAAATTAAAATTAAAATAATACTAATAACATCAACAATAATAGCAATTAACATTTATTGGATACTGTGTTCATTCATATATTTATATATATTATTTCATTTAATCTCCACAAGATCCCTATGAGATGGGCACCAATGTTACCTCATTACGATAAAACTGCTGGGGAAATTAAGGACCTTAGTTAATGTTACATAGTAAAATGGGTCTTTGGACTCAGGTAATCTGGTTCAAGAACAGGCAGCATAATCTGATAAAGTCACAATTGGGAAGAAAGATTTGTCAATTAAGAATGTTATGGTAAATTGGCTGTCTAAAAAGAAAGAAACATAAAATTTCTGATTTGTAGCATATGTTGATTTCCATGGTGGAAATGCCCCCACCGTGGTTACTTCCAGTGCCAATGTGACATCATCCAGCACCCGGAAACTGGATGTAACAACCCACTTGAGCTCTGGTGGAGACACCCAAACCCATCAGAGTGGCCCAGGAGCTTCCACATGGTGTTTGCCAGTGACTGATAGGAGGCAACAGGCCAGCATGATGCACAGCAGGGAGGACATTTGGCCCAGTGCACATGAAAGTGAGAGAAAGAGTCTGGGCTAGGCAGAGAATGCCTGTGGTCTTCGGAAGGAAGAATTCAAATTTAGGATTATTTGGCAGAGAAAACCAGGAGACAGTTCCTAGAAAGGATGTGACCTTGGTCTAGGGACTTAAGATTTTAAAAAGCAAAGAAACAAACAAAAACACAACTCCCTTATTTAATATAGAGATTTGATAGCAGGAACACTTGCTATTTTTCTTACTTGAGAGAGAAAGCAGATAAAAGAATAGTCATATTTCCTATTTCTGTGATTCATAGGAACTTTTTCATGGAAATGCTTCTAAGCTTTGTCTGCAGGTGAATTAGACTTATGAAAGTAAAACTAGCAATTCACAGCTTCTCTAGCTGCCTTAAACCATTTCTACAATAACAACTGATATATTTATATTTGTGCATATAGATATATAACATGTATATGCATATACATATGTGCATATAGTTCATTAATATGTGGCTGTCTGACAAAGCACCATCTAATATATTGAAACCACTTCTATGTTTACTGTGTAGAACCATGCAGGTTACGAAGTGAATGGAAATTAGCTGTGTATGGGTGCTCATCAGACACCAAAGGATACAGTGGGGTTTTAGCAGCTGTTATTTTCTGGCAGAGACCAAATCATTCGGAATGCCATAGAATGAGAAGCTTCCTGTGACCTGGTGGCATTTACGCAAGGGAGCAGAGACCTTTTACCCTGCCTTCCTCCGTGACTCTAGGAATCATTTGTTTTTCTCTCTCATCAGTACCTGTTTTTCTCATTCACAAGGAAAAGCTATGGACAGACCGACTTTATTGCCCCTGTAGTAAAGGAGAGGCTGGTGTTTGTATGGATGGACGGCACAATGGATGGAATTAGCTCCTTTTAAAGATTTTTCCTGTAGTCTCTGTTTAACCTGAAATAAGTCCTTGGTGTATATAAATGGCCTAGGCAAGAGGAATTAGCATTTTCTCCTGGGTATCTGGGAATGTTGTCAGACTTCAAGGATGGCAAAAGAAAGATCAAAGTAAAAGGGAAGGCACAATTGTTTTTAATTACTTTGGATTCCACAATGTCCAAGTTATGATATTCTTTGTTCTTCAACAGGTAGAACTGGTTTTAAGCCTTCTACACTCAAGTTCTTAATGAAAAAAAAAACATTAAAAAGTTGCTTCTTTGTGGGAAATACAAGAATTTATAAAAGATGATGTGGTTTCATATGAGATTCTAGTTGTCCCCCTTTTATAATACCTGTGTCTCCACCTCCACATCTCCATCCACGATAGAGCTTCTGAGATGCTGGGGCCCCACCTATGAGGTGATCTACAAGAATATCTCATGGGTTTACCTGAGTCTATTCTCTTTGGATTATTTTATTTATTCACACACATATACACTTGTCCTTTAGTCAGGTGATATTTGAATTATGCTCTTGGTTCAGTTATTAGAGTTAATGAACTTCCTGAAAAATCAGTCCCTAACTTTATTTTCCTTTCAAGAGTGTCAGCAAAGCTGACTTCTGAGTTTATTCCATTTACTTTGTTACAGAAACTGGGGAGCCTACCACTCCTGCTAGTCAGTCAGAAGGATGCTTGTATTTGGTCAAACTACTGTAATATATTTATTTACATATTGATTTATTTTTCTCATAACTCACCAAAATGGAGGAAAGGACAGGAAATCTGTCCTGTTTTGAAAATAGCACTTTATTGTCCACAATCAAATACCTGTTTTTTCAAGAAGCCATAAAATTCAGCTCAATTCAATTACTTTTTTCTGAGTACCTACAGGGTCATGTGGCACTGCACTAGAACCTATCAATACCCAATGTCTAGGGAATGTGACAAACTATTTTTGCCCCGTTTTAAGACTCCTTAGTACCTTAAGTATGAACAGGGACTCAAAAATTACTCCTTCTCTTATGAAGTCTTATCTTTTTACTAACTACATAATAAAGCACTTTACACTTCTCTTCATCTGGTGTGTAGGTGGCTCCTTTAATGAAAATTTTGTTAGCTGCTAATTGGCAACTTTTCAAAAAGGTATTCAAGGTTATTCAGTTTTACTGTATTCTTTTTCATTTTGTTTAATAACTTGAGTAGCAACATTTACAAATTTTTAAAGATTAATAAATGGCCTCATATAATGTTACATGTAAAAAATAAGCAAGGGATCTAGTATGCCTCTACAATATAAACTTAAAAAATTGGTGAAAATTTTATTTACTTTAATCATGTGTGAATTTCACAGAGGGCTTTTACAAAATTTTTCCCTCATTTTTAAAAAATTCAATTCCAGAACTTAATAATATTTTAGTTAAAAGCCTTAACATTTTTTATTTCTCTATGTAAATACTACATTAAATAGCACCATAAGCAGACATATCACTAGTGTCAAAATGTCATTGTAAAAAGTCAATTTTAATATAATCACTTAAGGAATTGTTTCAAATCCATTAAGGTTATTTCAAGTCATAACAATAATGGAAGGTAGGAAAGCAAAATAGGTTCAATTGAGTTGATTTTTAGACAAACTTATCCCATATTTCTGACATCCATCCTGTTTGAACCGAATAATGCAAAAGTGAGAAAGGGACTCGGGATGGCCTTGTAAGTGTTTCTGATTCAGTGTGGGGTCTGAAAATAATGGGCCAGATTCACGTACT